>CAUYPO010112180.1:0-45554 GCA_963574435.1 Cheirogaleus major
AAAATATATAGAAAAAATTAGCCGGGCATGGTGGCGCATGCCTGTAGTCCCAGCTACTCGGGAGGCTGAGGCAGAAGGATTGCTCGAGCCCAGGAGTTTGAGGTTGCTGTGAGCTAGGCTGACGCCACGGCACTCACTCTAGCCTGGGCAACAGAGTAAGACTCTGTCTCACAAAAAAATAAAATAAAATAAAATTCACCATTCTGGCTATGACAGCCTGTTTTAATACAGGTCAAAAGCAAGTAAAACTGATGCCCCCGGGAAACAGGCTACATCAACCTTGGGGTTTCATGTCTCCAGCAACACAACTTATGAACCTTGCACTGGGGTTATTTCCTGCGTACACCTGAGACACAGCACACTGTGGGCAGCGGCTCATTCCATTTGTTTTCTAGGACTTTCTAGGACTGCTGGCACATCCCCTAACTAAAGCCTTCTTTAGTCTAATACTTTAGATACAAATAAAACAGTTGCTATAGGTTCAGAACCAACCAGCCTTCTCAGGGGCCTGTTACAGAGGCATTTGCTGGCCCCATGATGCCAGCCCCAAAGTGACCAGACTGGCAAAGGCCACCTGTCCTCTGCTTCCTGCTGGTTCCTACCCCCCAAATCCCCTTCTGATTGGCCCCTGTGCTCACCCTCCCACAAGGAGGCAGTGATTTCTGCACCTGCCCCGTCTGCTGGGCTGTGGCAGACTGGACGGCACGGCCGGGTCCCAGACACATCTGCACCTCAGCCCCCAAGCCCACTCAGGACCACGGATGGCGCCTCCAGGGCGCTCTAGGCATGGGGGTGGGGAACGCAGTTGCCCGCGCCTCACCTGAGGAGCAAGGAGCGGAGCTGGGCGGGAAGGTCTTGCTGCTGCGGAGGGCGGCCTGGTTCCGGGGACACCGGGGGCTGCGGTTGCTGATGGTCACCACCTTCCCCGGGGGTGTCGCGGACTGCTCCTCCTGTGAAGGCCTCGCCGAGGCTGTGGACATGGCATTTGCTTCCGGAGCCTGGGGCAGAAATGGGCCAAACAGCGTCCAAACTCAGCACAGGAGCAGGAGCGCGAGGACGTCAGGAAGGACTCGGGAGGCGCTTGCGCAATGGCAGAGGTCAGGCCAGAGGCATCGACCATGGCATCCCCAGAGCCACTCGGCAGCTCGCCAGTTCTAAACTCTCTGGTTAGGGAAGCAACGAGAACCGCCCCGTCCCGAGCACCCTTCTATGTCTACACTGTCTACACTGCCCGCACATGGCCTGGCCTGCGCCCACTCTGAGCGAGGCTGCAGGGGCAGGCGCCTGAAGGCAAGTGACAAAGCCGCATTAAAAAGCCAGCCTGGGACAACCACGGCAGCCTCTCCTGCTCGCGAGTCAGGGGAAAGAAACGCAGACTCACTTTCCAGAACCAAACACAGTCGCAGCACAGGGCTCTGCGCAGCCAAGGCCCCAGCCCGCGGGCTCTGCTGCCCAGGCCCAGCTCCAGGCCCTGCAGAGGCTGCTGCTGCTGCATCCTGGGCCCGCCTGGCTCACGACAGAGATGCCGTGGCACCCTGGAAGACCCGGCCAAGGCCCTGGCCTCTTGGCGCTCCTTCCCCTCACTCCTGGCTCCCACTCCCAAAGTCCCACTGGCAGGACCTCACCTGTGAATGACGCAACCTGCGCTTTGGCACAGCCTCACGGACTCTGCTCGCTCAGCACCTCCAGGCCCCGGCCACCCGCCTTTGCCATTCCATAGACCCTGTGGCCCCGCCAGCCTCAAGTCCTTTCCTGTTTCACTGTTTCCACCCCCGCCTGAGCAGCTCCGCTGGCCTCTAGCGTCTCCTGATCTCTGAGGCTCAGCCTTCTGGGGCGCCTGTCATGGCTCCACAGGTGAGGATCGGCAGAGGGAGAACACAGGCTGGGGCAGCCCGCCTCTGGGCCTGGTCTCTACAGACAGCTGGACCTGTCCCCGATTCTGTATTCCTATAAATGCTCAGGTGATGGGAGCTACTGGCCGGGGACCCCGTTGGGGTGCTGCGCTTGGAGGATCCAGTTACGACCTTCCACATATCCACCCTGCCCTGCACCTTGTGCTACTGAGGCCAAGGCTGGGACGCCCGCTATGCCTCCTTCCTGGGACACCCGGACACACCCATCTCTCCTCAGTGCCCTCCTGTGACTGCCCAAGATCCAAACCTGGAAAGTCCTTAAATCCATTGCCCACTCCTTCACTCCAATCGTCCTACAGCTGGGCTGGCTCAAGGGTCCCCTCCCCACTGCTCCTCCGAAGCCACCTTCCCTGTCCGGCCTGGCCTGAGGACCACCTGAGCGCTGGGCCCAGTCACCAGCAACCCCACGAGCCCCATCTCCGGCTCTTTCTCGCCTTCTCGCCACGTGACCAAGTCCCTCTCCCTTCGAGCACCTCCCAGGGGCGAGAGGGCGGGAGCCGTGACCAACACCAGGCACGGGACAGCAGGTGTGGGGCTCATGAGTACACAGGCACACAGACATCGCACACAGTCTGGTCATAAAACCCCCGGCCTGGCCCTTGGAGAGCCTGGCGCTCACGCCGCCCCCTACCCATGGCTCTTCCAGCGTCTCGCCAACGAAAATAACACGCCACTCTCTCGGGCCCCAGGACCTTGCTCTCATACCCAGGTGATCCTATTCAGACTTGGGGGCTGTGGGATGGGGTTACTCCCATCAGTGGTGCCTTCTGCACCCCATTTGTGGGCTCTGATAACTGGCCTCCCTGTGGTAGGGGACCCCTGCCCCTCCAGGACCACACAAAACAAGGAGCCTCCAGAGGACCCCAGACCTCAACATCTACCCTCAGAGGGGCCCACACACTGCAGGGACCACCCTGTCCAGCCCTTCCCCAGCTCCGCTCCTCCACTTTGGCCTGCCAACAGCCCCCTGCTCAGCCCTGACCTCGGCACACACACACTGTACAATCCAGCAGGGACAGTCCTTCCGAGACAGCACAGGGACAGGACTCAGGCCCCTACCTCTCCCCTTCCGAGGTACTGTGGATTCCTGGCTCCATGGAACCCTGTCTCGCCTCTCTGGACCCCACACTGCTGGCAGGCCTTGCCACCCAGCTGTGAGCCCTCCAGGCTGGGCCTGGCTTCCCCTAGGAGGCCAGGAGGACAAAGTGTTCTTGAAGAAGACACATCTGCTCATTTCTGCTTGTCCGTGTAATTTCACAAGACCTGGACTCTGTGATAACGTGTGGCTCTCAGAAAAGAAGTTTTGAAGACAAAACAGGACACAGCCCACTGTCCCACACCCTGTCATCTGCCCGAGTCACTGTATTCCTTAAAACTGCTGTCCCCAACCCCCAGACTGAGAACCGGTCTATGGCCTGTCAGGAAGCAGGCTGCATGGAAGGAGTCGAGTGGCAGGGGAGCGAGCGAAGCTTCGTCTGTATTGACAGCTGCTCCCGTCGCTCACATCACTGCCTGAGCCCTGTCTCCTGTCAGATCGGCGGCAGCATTGGATTCTCAGAGAAGCACCAACCCTACTCTAAACTGCACAGGGAGGGAGCGGGGTTGCAGCTCCTTATGAGAATAATGCCTGATGGTCCGAAGTGGAGTGGAGGCAGTGATGCTAGCGCTGGGGAGCGACCGCAAACACGGATCATCAGCAGCAGAGAGGTCTGACTGCACAATAAATGCAATGCGCTTGCATCATCCCACAACCATGCCCCCGCCTCGGTCCGTGGAAAAACTGCCTTCCATGAAACAGGTCCTTGATGCCAAAAAGGTTGGGGACTGCTGGCTTAAAAGATAAATGGCCCTGGCCCTTGCCTTTTCCTGCACGCACGATAACGTCTGACGGGGTTAGTGTCTGTGCGGCTGTAACCTGCAGCCAGACGTGCACTCACACCCAAAGCTTGATGTGACGGAGCCCGCAGCGCTGCAGGAGTGCTGGGAGCTGGAACGCTGCGCCGCAGTCGCCACGACCGCTCCAAAGGGCTGCAGGCCTCAGCCTCTAGCCCTCGGGAAGACTTCTCAATAAAACCAGCCCTGACTCTGTAAAAGCCTGGCTTGCTGCTGCTTTTGACAGCCTGACCCACTCACCAGCTTCGGGTTGACCTCAGTGGAGATGAGCTTCAGCAGGCAGCGGAGGAGTCGCTGCTTGTGGAGCGTGGCGGGCGGAGAGCCGGGCCGGGCGCCCTGGCCCTGCCCGCCGGGGGCCTGCCTGGGGCCGAGCGCGGCCAGCCAGTCGTACTCCAGCTGCAGCTTGCTCGGCTTGCCCATCATGAGGTAGACTTCGGCCAGCGTAAGGCTTTCGGAGGTCTGCAGGTTCCAGCCCTCCTCGCGGAGCTGCTGAGCCAGCCGGCTGGCGGGGACCTCCTTCGAGGGCCTGGCGGCAGGCTGTCCCTGAGGTGGCGGAGGCTCTGAGGGGCTCCCCTTCTCCTGGGGCTCCTCTGCAGGTGCGTCTGCCAAGTCTTTAGTGCAAACATCTGGCGGGAGCCCGGGGCCAGCTGGGGCAAGGTCAGCAGCCTCCCTACTGCCAGGGGCAGGAGCCTCTGGGGAGACAGCCCGGCCAGGAGGAGGGTGCACCCCCCCTAGACGTGTGTCCGCGCAGCGGCACCGCTCGGGGACAATGAGGTCCTGACAGGACTTTAGGTAGCGGGGCAAGGGGTCTAGGATGGAGAGCTCGTCCTCCAGGTCTGGGAGCTGGCTGCAGGCACATGGCAAGGCCCCCGGCTCCTGGGCCCCCAGCTCTCGGGTAGGGCCATCCCCACTCTCTGCAGGAGCCACTGCAGGGGTCTTCTCGAGATGTGGCCCAGTGTCCTGGTGTCCAGGGGGAGGCCGGTCAGGAGCGTCGGGGATGCTCAGGCTCGGGGTGGCCCCCTCCCCAGGAGCACTTTCAGGGGAACTCTCTCCAGAGCTCTGAGACATGTCAGTGGTGGGAGGGGGCCGCCCCCCACCCTTGCTGTCGGCACCACCCCTTGGGCACTTCACATGGCCCCGGGCCGTGCCCTGCCCACTCTGGATGCCCAGGATCTGGGCTGGGGGCAGTGCATGGACGTCCTTGGCGCTCTGCTTGCAGCGGCCACCCTCCTGCCAGTGCACTGTGCAAAAGGCCTTGGAGTGCACCACTCGGGCCACGCCAGGCAGCGGCGTCAGCGTGCAGTTCTCGCCCGGGAACAGGTGCAGTGTCACCTTCTCCTGTGTGGGCACAGCGCACGAGTCCTGCAGCTGCCGCTCCTCGAGCGTCTTCCGCTGAGCACATGGTCAAGGAAGGCACCACACGGGCTGGCACCACGGCTGTGCTGCTCCGCAGGCACATGGCTAGACCACAGCCGCACGCCCCCTTGGCAACACTGGGGATCGGATCATGCCCCCCAACTCCTACCCAGGCTTTCCTCATGCCACTACCAAAAATGCTCACCCAGACACTTGGCATCTTTAGGAAATTCATACCTGATACACATCGTAGGAGCCAGCCAAGGACATGGAGAAGGCTGGGCTGTCCCATGGTCATTGTGCTCAACCTACTGGCAGGAACACTTTCAGCCACACCATGGGCCAGACAGCAGGCCAGTGACACTGGGGAGGGTTGGCTGTGGCCATGTCCTAACACTGCAGGTCAGAGAAGGGCTCAACACTCAAACCCAGCAGACAAAAGTCAGTGACACACCACATCATGGCACAGCCGCTATGCCCCACGGGCCCCCTAGAATGACAGATACTAGGAAGCAAGACCCATTCCCAAGCAGCACGTGGTATGGTATTTGGAGGGTTTACTTTGGTTGGAAAAAGATACAATTCGCACTTCCTGGAGCGCCCACTTCTGCTTCAAGAACTCGATGAGGCTGGAGACCTTCCGGTGCAGCTCCACGATCATCCTAGAGAGACCGCAAGTGAGGTGAGGGGAGGCTGGGACAATAGGGACACCTTCAGCTTGAAGCACCAAAAGATAAAAGGGGCCTTGGAAGGGGCAACAGGGAGGGGGCATTTGCTGGATCCTTGGCTCCTTTTCCTAAAAATTAGCCTTTTCAGTTGAGAGCACTGTGGATTCACACAGAACCGCAGAGTGAAAGAGATACGAGCACCCCGCACCAGCACATGGTCTCACCCAGGACATGGGGACAACCGGCCACCCGATGCTGTGAGCTCCTCTTGGGCTCAGGAAGGGTGGGTCTGGACAGCCTTACTCCATCCCGAGAAAAAAAAAATACATAAATGAAAGAAATAAAGCGCCGGCATGCACTACGATGTGGACGCAAAACCCCCATGTTCAGTGAGAGCAGCAGCCGCAGAAGGCTCTGTGCGCGACTGCATCCTACGCAGTGTCCGGAACAGGCAAATGCATGAGACAGGAAGTAGACTGGGGTTGCCAGGGGCAGGGGGAGGGTGAGAACTGAGGGCTGACCGCTAATGGCATGGGGTCTCTTTTGAGCGAAACAAAAACGTTCTGGAATTAGACAGAGGAGGTGGCTGCACTGTACTATGAATGTACTAAATAAACGTCACTGAAGTACAAACTGCAAAATGGCTAATGGTCCATCCGTTACGTGAATTTCACCTAAATTTAAAAAAACATACAAGTGGAAAAGGCCCATCCCACATGTGTGCCCTGTGCAGGAATCAGACACAAACCTCCAGGGAGCCAGTAGGGGAGGACAGTGAAGGCCTGAGGAGGGACAAGAGGGAGGCTGCAGCCACTCACCTTCTCACCACGTGCACTGGGCTCGCACACAGCCTGAGACCCCACCCCGGTGTGGACCTGCAGCTCAGTGCTCCCAGGCGCCCCCGAGTCACCCCACACCTGTCCTCCTGCACCGTCAGGGCACTGAAGACCACGTTACCTGAGGCGTGGGTTCTGGGCAAGGCTCTGTACACGGGCCCAGGCATGGTTGTTCCGTGGCTGCAGCTCTACAGGGACCTTCAGGGGCAGGCGCACTGGCTTCTGGTCCTCTTCGTCACTCAAGCCTGCGATGGGGGGGACCGTGAAAGTCTCGAGCAGACCAACCTTGAGGCAGAAGGCAAAGTGCTCCGCCGAAAACCAGTGGGATAAGAGAGCTGTGGACAGACTGCCTTGCGGAGGGAGGCGAGAACAGCAGAGAAAGCCCCACAGGAAGAAACTCCAACGCCGCTGGTCACGCATTTGCACAGGCAGAGCCACGGACCAGGCCAGAGAGGCCACGAGAGCCTCGATCCTGACAACGGCTGGCTGCGCCGTCTGACTGTTCAGCTCCTGAGCTAAACTGGACATGCTGCGAGGACGCACGGCTATGACGAGGAGAGTGTCAAATTCAAGAGCAGCCCGTTCGCAGGACTGGGATTAAGCGGGGTCAGACACAAAGGACAGCAGAGACAGCTGTAGCTCAGCCAGCCTGTCATTAAAGGGGACAAGACGGGCATCGTGTCCAACCCTGTGAGCTGCGGGACGTACCGGCCCTGCCCCGTCCACGTACCATCTGGATCGCAGAGCTTCTTCAGGGCCCGGCACATGGGTGCTTTGATCCGCAGGTTCCTCCCTTTGTAACGTACAGTGGTGGCCCTGGGGAAAGAGTTTTGAAGGAACACTGAGGCCTCCGAATAAATAGAAGGAAGGAAGGAAGGAAGGGCCAGTGTGTCCCAGAGGCGCTGAGCCAGACCGGGGGTGGGGTGAGGGGGCTGGCCACGTACCCGGCCCACCCACCAGTGCCTGCCTAGTGCCGCGTGGGGCTCCCAGGACAGCGGGTAGACGCGGTGACAGACATGATATGGTGACCCTTGACATCATGCTGCTCTCCTGACCACAGCTCACACCCCAAGGGGACGGCTGCTATTGTTTACAGGGCACACACTGTGCCCTCCTGCTCAGCGACTGGCAGGCACAAGCTGCAATCCATCCCCCGGAAGGGCCACCGCACTGGAGGCCCCTCCGACGGCCACCCCTCCCTCTGCCTGCTCCAGGTCTGCGAGCTCTTCCCTCTTCAGCCCCTCAAAGCAGAGGCTCTCAATCTACCTCTACATGACCTCCCTGTGACCTCTGTATCCACCTCTCTGTGACTACCTGGCCACATCAGCATCGCCCCCAACCCCTCTGTAAACCTCACTGGTGGGACCCAGGGCCACTGGTAGCTGGAGATCAGGGGTCACCAAATGCTTCCCCCAGCAATCTGTAGGCAGGCCCAGAGCACAGCTGCAGATGGATTGGAGTTATTTAAATTAAAGAATTACTATGTAACTAATAAAATGAGCACAAAACAAAAAAAAAAATAGTTCCTTCTAAAAAAGATAGTTGGAATACTTTGAAAATACTCGCTAAAGGTAGGCTGTCTTAAAAACAGCAGTCAAATTAAAATGTGGGCAAGACAAATATATTAAAGACCGGGGACCTGGACGAACTCTGAGGTCTCATTTTGGGCCCTGATATCCTTGCTTGACTTTAAAACTATTGTAAATGATGCATCTTGGCTGGAGTTTCTGATCTCAGAGAAAAACAACCTGGCGGCCAGGCGTGGTGGCTCCCACCTGTAATCCCAGCACTCTGGGAGGCCGAGATGGGAGGGTCGGTTGAGGTGAGGAGCTCAAAACCAGCCTGACCAAGAGCGAGAGCCCGTCTCTACAATAAATAGAAAAAGTAGCCGGGTGTGGTGGTGGCACCTCTAGTCCCAGCTACTCAGGAGGCTGAGACAGGAAGATTGCTTGATCCCCGGAGTTTGAGGTTGCAATGAGCTATGATGATACCACTGCACTCTATCCAGGGTGACAGAGCAAGACTCTGTCTCAAAAAAAAAAAAATTTTTTTTTTAATTAAAAAACAAACCAACCTGCAGTTCTGAGGAGCAGGCCCCAGTCAAAGAAAAGGCTTTGGCACCCCATCCAATGGCTGGTGAATGACTCGGGTTTGTTACGTTTTACAAAATGCTCAGGGTACGTGCATGCTGCTTTTACAACTTTCTGCTTTAACCAACTCTTTTAACTGACCAACTCCCATTTGTGATCACGTCAGATAAGAGAGCTGCTTCAATACTTGCTATTCAATTTCTAAATTTGTATCTTCACATTTATGTATGCAAATTCCCTAAGAAAAAAATTAAAAAGACACACATAAAATTATTACAAGTGGGTATTTTTGGCAAGGGGAGTACCATGGGATGTTTGGGAGGGTCTCATATTTCATATATGTATTGTTTGAAAATTTTGTAAGAATGTAATTTTATATCACTTATAAAATTTTTAGAAATGTTATCCTAATACGACGTTTCAAAAGGAATCCTGCACAGGAGGCAGCATCTCTCTCGTGCCGACTCCCGTGGATGGCTAAGAGAAGTCTCCACTGTGCACATCTGACAGAGAGAGAGCTCCAGACAGGAGAAAGGGTGTCACCACGACCTCCACTTCTTAGGAAACAAAGCTGTGATCTCCTGTTCCCTAAAACGTAAATGACTCTAATTCCAGCATTTTAAACTCTCAATATCCTACATGGTGGATTTTACCATCACCTCACAATCTTTAAGGCTTTAAGCAAGTGTTTATAAGGTCATTCAAACAGAGAGGTCCTGGGGGATGCGGGGACAGCGGTCATTCCATACAGAAAGCTCAATGACTCCTCATGCTATGGCAGCTACAAGTCCACTCATCCCTCCTGCCCTCCCTCTGTCCACTCATCCCTCCATCCATCCGTCAACTCATACCTCCATCCATCCCTCCACCCATTCACTCATCCGTCCATCTATCTACTCACCTGTCCACCCACCATCCTTTCATCCACTCACTCACCTGTTGGTCTGTCCACCCACCCACTCGAGTACTGACTGAGCTCCTTCTGTGCTGGGAATCTAACACAAGACACCAAAGAGAAGAGCTGAGACTTGGAAAGCCTGGCCAAAGAGGCAAGGCCCCAGGAAGAAAGCTTCCATGCCCCCACTCCCTTTCTGTCTGGAGGCATAATTCAGAGAGCACGAGAGTCTCCACACAACGACATGTTCTGCTGAGACACCGTTCTTCAACCACCTGAACCCAGGTGTAACATATAGATAACAAGTGGCACCACAACAGTTTCTGGGCTGTGTTTTTTTTTTGTTTTTTTTTTTTGAGACAGGGTCTTACTCTGTTGCCCACTCTGGTCTCAAACTCCTGGGCTCAAGGGATCCCCCCACCCCAGCCTCCTGAGTAGCCAGGATTACAGGAACCCGCCACTCAGCTTTATTAATGACGCTGGCACAGGGCTGCAGGAGAAGGGACCAGAAGGGACATTCGGAAGACTGGCAATTAGGCCTGGGGTCAATTCCTACACCATCTCTCCCGGGAAGGGCTCTGGAAACAAACGGACTTTTCTGCTCCTCGCTTTCTGTTCCATCTGCCCCACATGAATCGGCAGTGGGCAGGGTTTCAACAGCCAGTGGAGCTGTGTCATGTGGCACCTGTGTTTACAATAATCACATCTTCCGTTAAACTGCTATTTTGTGACTTCCTTTTTTTCCTTCAATGAAAACGAGCGCCCCCTTTTTCATTACTCGGTAACCATTCTCAGATCACAACCCTCTCTCTAATGCGAGTTCTACGACCAGCTTGGAGCCAGCCGGGCAGCACATGCGGTAAGGAGCCACACTCAAGCTCACAGGAAGGACGCCCAGGCGGGGCCCCGGTCCCAGGACGTGGTCCGCACCTCCCACCTCGCAGCAGCCCGGGAGCTGAGAGACAAGCAAGGCCTTCCTCAGGGCGCCGAGTTTAAGAGCTAGTGTCTGTGGAAGAAGCACAGTTTGATCTCCAACTGAATACCCAACACACACAGGGCTCTATGTGAACCCTCCACAGGTTTAGCACACAGATAACAGAATAATCCTCTATGTGTCTGGGCTCTGGCTTTCCCTTCTCATATGTTTCCTTCTCTGCACAGCCACTTGATACATCTAATAAGCACGTGCTAAATTTCTAAGCCTCTGGGTCTGGGAATAATGTAATAACATTCAATTTTAGTTTAGGCCTTTTCCCAATTCACTTACTCCTTAATTTAATTTTATAATTCTGTAACTGAGAGATTCGCAGCTAATTGAACGGGGTCTACATGAGGAATATAGACAACAGCTAGTTAAATACTCCAGTCGCCTTTGGTCTGAAATCAAGGAACAGTCTTCCACAGCCATCAACTAATTTTTCCCCATCTCTGTTTTACCTCTACAGATTTTTTGTTTGTTTTTTAAAAAGAATGTCTGTTGGTGAAAGGAAGGACACATAAACTGATGGAGTAAAATAAAAGGTCCAGAAAAGGACGCACACAGCACAGTCACGGCTGATCTCTGGCACATGAGCCAGAGCAGCTCAGCGGAGAGCGGACGGTCCGTTCCCACCGTGGTGCCGCAGAGCCCGACAGCCAGAGGCAAGAAAATGAACTCTGGCCCAAACTTCACGTCACACACAAAACGTAACTCAAAGCGGATCGTGGATTCAAACATAAAACTACAAAACTTCTAAAGAAAACACAGAAGAACATCTCTGACCTTGGCTTAGGCAGAGAGGTCTTGGATACCACACTGAAAGCACAAACCACAGAGGGAAATGACGACAGGTCAGACTTCATCAAAGCTACGACCTTCGCTCTGTGAGAGACGCTCAGTGAATCCGGGCAGGCCACGGCCTGGGAGAAATATGTGGGTGCTGCGTATCCGACGCCAGACTTGCCATCAGAATCACAAGCACTCTCTGAACTCAGTAACTAGAAAATGGGCAAGATCTGAACAAGCACCGAGACATACAGGTGCAAATCAGACCAAGAAGGACACGCGGCGCCGTCGGTCACCAGGGAAACGCAAGTCAAACCATCCTGAGATGCCACTTCACGCCCACGAGGATGCTCAGAGCAAACTGGAAACACCAGGCGCTGGGGAGCGTGGGGAGCAACCGACCTCTCACGCTGGGAAACGGTCGGCGATCCGTCGCCAAGTTACACACGCACTCCCACCTCCTCCCCGAGGGGACTCGCCCAGGTGAAACACGAAAACCTGGCGGCGAGACCTGGCTGCTTATTCACAAACTCTCAGAAACTGCCAGCAAGCCGGCGCCCCTCCACGGAGGATGGACGAGTAGCCTGTGGGATGTCGGCGAGAAGCAGCGTCAGCAGGAAGGAGGAGTGAGCTGCAGATCCGCGGGGCTCAAAGAACCTCGCGTGAGACCTGCTGGAGGGCGGAAGCCAACCTCAGAGGGCCACCGCTGTGACGTCGTTTGGGTGGCTTTCTGGAAAAGGCTAAATTCCAGGGAATGGGGAGCAGCTCAGTGGTTGCGGGGAGGGGACCACGGCAAAGGCACCGTGAGGGATTTTTAGGAGGTGCTGGAATGCCCTGTGTCCTGACTGCAGGCGGCTGCACGCCCGTGAGTTTGTTAAAACTCACAGAACTGCACAAGGAAGAGGTCAGTCTACGCAGGCTACCCCTGACGGCTCCAACTAGACGATGACATTCTGGGGAAGGCAAAGCAGACGGCGAGAAGACCAGTGGGTGTCGGGGTGGGGGCGGGGCGGCACGGGGCTTCCAGCGCAGCGAGACTGCTCCGTGTGACGCTGTCACAGCGGACACAGGACAGTGCATGTTGGTTAAAACCTACAGACTGTACAGCGCCAAGGGTGAGCCCTCACGTCAACTGCATGCTTTGGGTGACAACGACGCCCAGTGGGGGTTTGTGGACATAACAAACAGACCAACTAATGCAAGATGTTAACAACAGGGAGGACGTGGGAAGGGAAGGCAGATGGGAACTCTGCACTCTCTATACAGTTTTTCTGTAACCCTAAAACTGCTCTAAAAAATAAAGTCTGTTTTAAGAAAACCAAACTCATAGAATAATACACCAAAAAGAGAAAAATTAGCCAGGCATAGTGGCAGACACCTGTAGTCCTAGCACTTTGAGAGGCTGAGGCAGGAGGATCGCTGGAGCCCAGAAGTTTGAGGCTGCAATGAACTGTGATGAAGCCACTGCACTCTAGCCTGGGTGACAGAGCAAGACTCTGTAAAACAACAACAAAAAAAGACACAGACAAGACCTTGGTCTAAATCCCACAAAAGTATCACTTTGGAAAAGCCTTTCTGGTACAGGTAAGGCAGGCGCCCTCCTGTCACCTGCAGTATTTGCACCCCAGCAACTTCATCCTAACATCATACCAGGTTATGTGTCTACACACGCACGCAGACATGTGCACACACACACGGGAAAGGCCTGCTCACCGGACCCGCATCAGCTGCCACACCACAGCTCTGTCACCACTGCGTCCCAGCACCCATTCTTGCGCCAGGCACACAGAGGACTCAGCTATTTCTACAAACAACGAACACACACTCAGCAGTTTTCCTGCCTCCTCTCTCTCCACGGTTGCAGACAGAAAGCTTTCTGTCAGGCTGTCACAGCACCTTGTTGTCACTGTGCTGTTTCAAACCTTTCCTCAGGTGTCTCTGCACCTATCTGAGGGACAATAACAGGTGAGGCACCAGGGCCCAGGGCCAAGTGAGCCCCCTAGGATCCTATGACAAACGCTGCTGCAACCTGACAGAGATGGAGCAGATGAGCGGGTGGAAGGCAGGTGGGCGCCGCAGCTGGGAGGGCACCAGTGTAGGTGACAAGCCACAGCCACCGCCAAGCACGGCTGGAGCCCTCTTCCTGGTGCCTCGGACTAGCCCAGACCTGCTCTAGGAAGGCCCGTTCACCTCTTTAAGGCTACTTGGGAGAGCGTGTGAACCCTGGGAGGGCCGGGGTGCAAGGGACAGAGCAGGCACAGGAGCACTGGCGTCCAAGAAGGCAGGGAGACCGTCAGGGTAGCCCAGGAGGAGGCAAGAAAAAGCCATCAGAGGAGAGGCTTTCCAGACGCACAGAGGTGGGAGGAAAAAGAGCCCGAGAAAGTGAGACCAAGGGCCATCCCAAGACCACAACCACTGCCCTGCCTCGCCAGGGGGGAGATGGCCCAGCACTGTCCTCCGGGCCCAGCACGTTTGTTGGGACTGAACATGTAACCAAGACGACACTACCTTAACTCTAAGGGTCCTCGTTGAGCAAGGGAAGAAAACCGCACACATTTCGATTCCTGTACTTCAGAGATTAAATGTAAACATCCAAAAGGAGTAACGTTTCACAATAAAACTGCGACTTACCCAACCTGAATGAGTTCGTTCAACTTGGTGGCATTCTTGTCATCCATACCTTCGAGGGTAAAAAATAAACAAATGAGACCAAGAAGTAGTTAGGAGCAAAACCATTAAAGATTCCCATTTTACTGTCTTCAGCAGAGACTCCAAATCCTGTTACCAAATATCAAAGGTCTTCCAAGATCAAACCCCCGCATAGCTGCAGCCCTTGCGCCCAGTCACGCCAGCGAGTCCACTGCCCCGGCGCCTCCGCTCACCTGGAAGGTGCCGGTACGTCCTGCCCAGCTGCTTGCCCAGGCAGGCGCACTGCACGGCTACAGTCAGCCCATCTCTCCTCCCCAAACTCTCTCCCAGACTCACGGCCACTCTGAACTTCCGTCCCCAACAGCCTGCTCTGGACACCCTGCTTCCTTGGGTATCACCCTGTGCCCCGCTGGGCTCTGTACCTCGTGTTGACCCTGGGCCCCGGCCCTGAGGTCTGCTCGACCATGAACCTGACACACTCTGTGCTTCCGGAGGAGATGCCCTCTGGGACACACTATGCTCAGGTGCGCAAGAAAGCAGGCAGGGTTAAAAAGTTCCTGGGAGAACGCGGTGGTGGGCACTTGAGTGCTCACTATAAAATTCTTTGAATTCTTCTGCATGTCTTTTGGGGAAAAAAACCCACACACAAGCAAGCTGAAAACCAAAGACAACCTCGTCACATGCACCTCACGCAGACAGGATAGGGGACCGTTGGCCCCGTCAGAAACGGCACAGGAGAGGTGGCGGGCACAGCTGGAGGGGTGTAAGGGAGAGCCCATGCAGTTGGAACTCTAGGCCCAGCACAAGCCCCTCTCAAGAACGAAGAGGAAGATGATTTGTCAGACAAACAACAAGTAAGAGCACTCACAGCAGGCGCAACATGACAAGAAGAAAAGACTTGCCAGCATTAAGGGAAATGACGCCAGCTAGACAGAGCTGCAGGGAGCACGAAAGCCCTGGAAAGGGCCAAGGCGTGGACTTGCGCATTCAACAGGGACGTGGCCCAGCCCAGCACTGCTTTCCGCTGAGTCCGACCAGAGCCCTCATCGCCAGCCTCCGGGCTCCGGTCACCAGGCGAGGCAGCAAGCACGGAACCGCCTTTGGACAGACGTCTGCACCAGATGAGGACCAGAGAGCCAGCCCCGGAGCCAGCCAGGTGCGGCGCTGCATGGCCCTGCGCCCCAGCTCGCCGTCACTTGCTGACCACGTCACCTACTTCCATCAGGTCCCTTTTAACTGGGGATGGCACCAGCATGTGCAGAAGCTAAGACAATGCCAACAAGCCACACCTGTGAGCAGAGGCACAGTTTGCTGACGTGGGACTCACGTCTGTCTAGAGACCTCAGGCAGGACAAGCCACTAAAGGCACATCCAACCACGGAGCTCTCGGCACATTTTTGAGTGGCCCAGAGCAAGGTGCCAATATGCAGGCACTCGGGGACATAACAGGTCTGAGTGTACCTTCCCCAAAAGAGACGTGAAATCACACAACAGGCAAAGCGAGGGTACCAAGGAGCCCAGCACATGACCATGTGGTCAGTGATGGCAAGTGGTAGGCAGGGGTTCAGAGGGGAGAACCCCCAGTGGGGTAAAGGGCTGACAGGTTGGAGCGTGAGCTGCAAGTGTGAGTGTGACGTGCAGCAGGGCCAGAGGACTGGCCAGCATTCCACCGGGACTGGGCAGGGCAGGAGGCCACTGCTGGGCAAGGGGGTACCTAGGAGGGGACTGAGGTATAGCCGGGAAGATGGGCCCGACACCTGCATGCAGAGGCTCTTGGTAGGGGAGTCCCACGATACTCCAGGGAAAGAGAAGCCGCCCAAGGTCCCGGGCAGAGAACGGACAAGGGGATGAATCCACAGACTGAGGTGAAGTCAAAGATGCCTGGAGGGGCCATGGCACTGTGCCCACAACAGGGCGGGACCCCACGCGCCGCCATGAATAGATGCTATTTAGGGCAAGGAGGGAGAAGGACAGAGCAGAGGAAGCACAGGTCAGAGGGAGGCGGGCCGAGAGCCCTGCCCCGCCCCTGTGAGGTGCGCAGGGAAGGGGGCTGAGGAGGGTGGACTTGGGGCAGTGGGGCAGCCCCTAGGGCACTGCTGCGAGCAGCTGCCTCTGTGAGGGGCCAAGGCTGAGATGAGCAAGAGTGGCCAGGACGTGAGGGCAGGGACGGTGCTGAGGCCCACAGCGTCCCGGGTCAGGTGGGCAGTCACCATGGGAGCAGAGGCGGCAATTCAAGTCCTCCACACAAAGGTGGCACCTGAAGCCACAGGACTGGGCAAGGTCACCCAGATGAGAACCAGGAACCAGAAGCAAGAAGGGACAAAGGCCTAGGAATAAGACCCATGACACGGGCGAGTCAGCAGTGGGCAGAGTGAGGGGTGTGGAAACCGCGTGGGAAGAGGCCCCAGGGCTGGGGGCCGGGGCATCCCCATAGGACCACCACCTGGCGGGGACTGACGGGCGGGCCCGAGAAGACAGACACCCATGAAGCGTCTATGGAGGGAACCGGGACCTGGGTGGCGGTGCAGAAGGACCAGGCAACAGGGAGTGGGGACACGTGGTCAAGACCGGGTTGTCTTTGTTCTTCCTGGAAGAGGAAAGCTGCGAAAGCTGTAGCACAAGGTCCCGGGACGCGGATGCTTCCGGAGGCAGTGGAGGGCTGACAACCAGGGCGGGAGACGCAGAAGTGGGTGAGGAGCCGGATGGCAGGCCCAGACTGGGCTGGAAGCATGGACGCTGCCCGCTGGCCTCTGGTCCCTGCGGCTAGGACGAGCATCTGGTGCTCAGGGGACAGACATGGCAGCAAGGCGGCGCCTCACACACACAAACATCAGCCTGGCTCTCAGCGCTGCCACCAGGAGCGAGGACAAGACACGACAGCAGGGCCAGAGCGCAGCAGGTGACTGGCTGACACACCTCCCTAGTCTGCCACTGCCACGAGCCGACCGGCGATGGCGAGGGCTTGCCGCCATAGGTCACGGGTATGTCGCTTAACTTCTGAAGCAGCCCGTGGTGTGCACCCCTACAACACCCCGTGGACGGTAAGGTGCCATCTGGGGTCACATAGGGAGGACACGCAGGGCCAAGAGGCACCCGGGAAGGCCAGAGCGTCCCGATCTAACGCTGGTATCAAAAACGTCTAAAGGGAACCTGGCCACGAGAAGACAACCAGAGCAAATCCATAGTGAGGGGCAAGAGGCCTGGACTCTTCAGAATGCCAGCATGCTGAAAGACCAAGCAGGGCAGGCTGCTACGGGGCAGGGAGATTCGGAGAGACCCACGGTGACACGGCCCTGGACAGGAGCGCAGGCTGAGGTTTGGGGGTTTTAGGAAACCCAAATGCGGCAGGAGGTCAGATTCCTGTGCCCGTCCCTGCTCACTGTCCTCGTGTGATGGCAGGACGGTGGCTGTGCAGGAAAACGCCCGGGGCTCTCAGGTGACATGGGCTGACGCCTTACAGTCCAAATGGTAAAGCACGTGTACGTAAACATGTGTGTGCCTGAGGGCACATGTGTGCATGTGTGGAGAGAGGGGAGAGAAAGCAGTGGAGTGAATGTGAGTGACTGGCGAATCTAAGTGCAGGTGCGTGGTGGTCACCAAATCCCTTAATTTTTCTGTTACTAGAAGGTTTGCGAGATAAAACAGGAAAACAGAAGCATTCCTGGGCACTAAGGACCTATGGTGACAAGGACAGCAGGGCCCGACGGGGAGCGTACTCACAGCCCCCAATCTTCTTGCGCAGCTCGCCATAGCAGATGAGGCCGTACAGCTCCTGGGATGACTTCTTCAGCCCTCGCGAGAACACTGGGGGTGAGAAAGGGAGACCACTTCAGACAGGGGAGACACAGACGTCCGGGCGACTCAGCGCACGCATGCAAGGTCGACACCAGAGCTCACGCTGACGTCATGGCTTTGACCTGCACCTTGGCCACGCGAGTCGTTCACCTCGGAATGCTTGGCGGAGCGCATGCTCAACACAGTGCTGTTTTTGCAATTTTCAAAATAAAAGTTAAACAAAAACAAGGGGGAAGTGGTTAGAAAATCACTCCTAACAAGCAGGGCAAGTGCCCCGAGGAGAAAACAGAATGCGCAGCACCGGCGTTCTCAAGAAGGCGGTGGAGGCAGTGGACGCGAACAGCCCTAAATCTGCTCTGTCACCCATCTCTGCACACACAGGATGTACCCAAGTGCCGGGGCCAGGCAGGACGAGGAAGCAGGACACAGACGCTTGCGACGCCTGACGTTCACGCTCCACCCTCAGCAGCAGCCCGTCCCATCTGGGGGCAAACAGGCCGGGACAGGTATGGCTGGACGTGCCACGTGCCGCGCTCCACACTCCGGCCTTTGGTGCAAGCAGAGAGCTCCTGCAGAAGGCGGGTCTGGAGCGTGTTCCCCGCCCACACTCTCCCTCAGGAGCGCCTGCCTAGAGCTGTCCTGCCCCAGCAACGCATGGGGATGCTGCCTCCGAGCGCCTCTGGTGTGAAGGGTATAAAGCCTGAGCTGCTCAGGCCACTGTGGCTTTCACTTTTTCGATTATGAAGCTGAACCTCACAGGTACAACAGAGTGGAGGCACCTCGGGGTCATCCCAGGGCAGGGACGAAGGCTGCTGTCCCTTCTATTCTCTTGCCCAACGGCACTCTCCGGTTCTCTCCCCAGAGACCTTTTTTCAAGGCTCTGACACATGGCTGTGTTTATAGTAACAGGGAAGGAAAAGAAAAATACATTAGTAAGTGGAGAACACAGTTTTGAAGACATAAAGCAAGGCTTCCAGACCGTGGGTGGCCCTGAGGGTCTACAGCACTGCCACACCACAGGCCGATGGTCCGTGGCGCCGTCCTGAGACCCAAGATCTCACCAGACCCTCAAAGGCGACCAGAACTCAGGAAACGTTAGGATTCGCCATTCACTGAGTAACCAAAACGTGGTCTGTCCATGCAGTACTATCCAGCGGTGAAAAGGACCACAGTTCTGGGATGTGCTGTGATACAAATGAGCCCTACGAGCCTTTGCTCAGTGGAAGAAGCTGGACACAGATCACACACTGCATCATTTTGTTTATGAGAAATGTGTGGAACAGGGAAATGCCATGGAGACAGAAAGTAGACTGGAAGATTCCAAGGTTGAGAGCACAGGGTTTCATTTTGGGATGATGGAAATATTCCGGAACTAGAGAGTACCGACGACTGCAACACCTTGTAAACATACTAAAACCCACTAAATTATACACTTTAGATGATGAATTTTATGGTATATGGGTTATATCTCAAAAAAATATTTTGGGGGGAGGTTGAGGTGGGAGGATCACCTGAGTCCACGAGTTTGAGACCAGCCTGAACAACATAGCAAGACCCCATCTCTAAAAAAAATTAAAAATAATTAGCCAGGTGTGGTGGTGGCGTCTGTAGTCCTAGCTACTTGGGAGGCTGAGGCAGGAGGATCACTTGAGCCTAGGAGATTGAGGTTGCTGTGAGCTATGATGACACCACTACACTCTAGCCTACGTGACAGAGCAAGACCCTGTCTCCAAAATTAAAAAAAAAAAAAATTGTTTTCAACCCCATTTGAAATGGCAAAAAGAAAAAAACCCACAACCCAGAAGAGACAAGAAAACAGCATCAAGAGCAAGAAAACACAGAAAGGTGACGAGGGAAAGGGGGCAAAGGGGATGCAGCCCCGGGACAGGGCAGGGGGCTAGGCGGCGTCCCTCTGCTGCCTCCTCGGCACGGCCCGGGTGTTTCATCCCAGACCCAGGGAGAGGAACAGAGCTCGCCTGGTCCAGACGCAGAGTCTGTAAAACAAGCCACGCCCGACAAGAGACACCAGCAGACATGGATCCACACAGATGTCACCCTCTGTGGTGACAACGGCCGCAGGACTCATCCATCTGTGTGGAAGCCACACAGGATTAACGAGACCAACCAGATCCCGGACCCAAGCGCACAGGAGCGCTCCTGAGCAACAGCACAACAGAGGTGTGTGCGTTCTCACGCACGCATTTGGTTTCCGCTCTGCTCCGCGAGTCAGACAAACACCATACACTGCAGCCCACTGCTTTCAACCCAGTTAGAAGCACCACGACAGGTACCTACCATGTATAAAACCTGTGGCCACCTGCATGGTACAAGGAACCCAGACACCTCAGTGTCCTGGTGACCTCCAGCCCCAGGCAGGCGCCAGCTGCAAAGGCTTGACCACGCCAGGGGCCCGTGCAAGCGCCGACAGAGGCTGGCGGCCCCTGGCTGAGATGACTGGGGCCCGTCAGAGACCCCAGGGGAGCTGTGACTCCACAGAACAAGGCGCATCACGCAGGCCACCACCAAGACGCACCATCAGGAGACACCAGGGCCGTGGTGGCGAGGGAGGGAGGCAGCACGGCCCACTCAGAGCAGGAGAAGGGCTCGGGTCAGTCTCACGCGCACAGCGGCTGTGGGGGAGCGTCCACCCTTCGTCCCCAACGGGAGGGGAAGTCTGGAGGGGAATGACACTGCCAGGCACCAGAGGAGGTGTAGGATTAGGAGCCTGCACGGCAGGGAAAGGTGACAAAAATAGCAAGGAAACATTTGTTCAAGTGCCTTCCCAAATCAACACAGGAAGCAGCCCAAGTTTAGCAGACCCTGAAGACACGCCCGGAGCCTCGGAGGAGAATATGAATCGGGAGTCTACACTGGGGGCCCGGGCGTCCCCGAGGCACTTTCCCGGCCTGTGGGCGGGAAAGCAGCAGACTTTCCAACTGAGGCTTTTGGAATCCCATTCCTGTGTCGACACCATCTACCAAACAGCCTCCCCACCGCTCCGCAGTAGCTGGTCACCTTCTCATTTCAAGAGAGCCTTTGAGACCAGCTGAAGTGGACAGCAGACAAGGCAGGGGTGGCCGAGACAAGAGGCTCCAGCAGGCGCGAGGGCAAAGGCTTGAGGAAGAGCGGCAGGGCCACGCTGCCCCAGGCAGGGCGCGAGTGGCAAAGAGAAGGGCTCGGGCGCGTGGAGGCGCCAGCGACATGAGTGCACGGAGTGCGCTGCAGGCATGAAGAGCAGGACTGAGCACGGGCACGAGGAGAGGCAGTTCTCCTGACACGTGGAGGTGGCAGGCAGCCACATCTGCAGGGGACAGAGACCGTGAGGAACGAAGGGTGCTCCAAGCCAGAAGCGTGCCTGGAGGTGACCTGGTCATGTGAATAAAGAGACCTACACAATCTGGATTCAAATACAGACGGGCAGAGCCTGGAAGAGCCAACCATCCACCCAGGCAGGCCAGGGCCAGCCCTGCCCGACTCCCACACGCACGTGCTCCACTCAGAGGGCCGGCACAGCACCTGCAGCCTGGCCCCCTGGCGCACTCACTTACAGTGGGGGACCAGGCCCAAGGTGAGCTAGGGACCCAGGACCCACACGCATCAGAAGCACACAACACACAACTCAGAAAAGCAGCAGTTAGAACCCCACAGCACGGGACACAGGTAGCTTCCTCCAAATTCAAGCTGGCCGAGAGTCACCAGGCAAACCACCAAAGCGCAAGGTGAGGAAATCCGGGCTGAGCAGCTGGGTGGGGAAATGCCAGAAGGCAGGTCCTGCGGGGTTGTCAGAAACCGCGCTCCAGCAGGAGCTGGCCCTGGCCCTGGCCCTTGCCCACTCACCATGGTCGAAGTCGATGTACTTGGTGATCTTGTGCCAGGTGCGGTAGTAGAAGTGGCGCACCTGCTCCTTGTTCTTCACCATGCTGGCGGGCTTGCCCTTCTTCCTGTACTTCAGGGCGATGTTGTTCTGGATGGCTTCAAAGTCTTTCCCGTGCTGGAAAACAAGTCCGGGGTAAAAGCACACGGGTCAAAACAATGTAGCCCTCTGTGGGAGGCGGATGCTTCCCAAGAAGGAAGGACGGGCTTGGCGTGGACAAGCAGGTTGTCCTTCCCAGCTTTCGTGTCTGGACTTCAGCTTTGACTTCCTAGGACCTCAGGTTTTAATCAGGAAAGAGGATAAAGTAACGGCACATGGACCGCAAAGAGGCAAGGCCCCGAGCAGGAGAAACCGAGCTCATCACACAGCCACCAGGTTCAATCTCTAGGGCTCTACAGAGACCGTGACCTGGGACAGCCGTGGAGAAATCGCCAGGAGGCAGGAAGGACAAGGGTGCTCAGCGTGGTGTACACCTGGCACCTTAAAAATCAAACAGACTGACTGTTCAGAAACCCCTCCATGGCTCTGGCCACGCAGAACGCATTCCGTATCAGAACGAGGACAGCAAGTGTCCACACTGAGAGAGCACACGGCACGTGCTCTGAGCACACCTGCGGGCTGATCCTCCTTGAACAGCTCCCTGCGAAAGCGGAGCATGGCTCAGACTCCCAGAGGACGGGCTCACCACCAGTGCTGCTCCAGGTCCCACCACAAAGGGAGGCAGCTGCCGGACAATCTCATCAAAAGTAAGCTCGGAAGACTGGCTGGACGGGACCACAGGCAAGGGCAGCCCAGCAGCAAGCAGCTCCCCAGTGCCCAGCTGCTGGTTTCCAAACACGCTTTCCAAAGGGAGCCAGGGGTCCCGGAGAAACGGCCGACTTCAGGGCTGGGGCAGGGAGGGCAGCAAGTGAGCCCCAAATACCTTAAGGTGCCAGAAAGTGAGACACACTGTAGGGTGACAGGAACATGTCGAGAGGACACAGGAGCCAGCATGAAGCAGCTCCAGTGGTCACATCTGGAGTGATTTGGGCAAGAAAACCAACAATGACATGAATGGATCATGACCCACAGAATAAAACAAGCACGAGTCCATGTGGGTGTTAATGTAAATAAATAAGTAACTGAACCACCACGTAAACACGGGGGGCGGGCTGTTCCTCACACGGCTCCACCAGGGAGTGTGGAAAGCACAATGGAAACAGGTCGTCACTGGGCAGATGCCACAGCAGCAGTGGGCGTTGACATCAGTGGGGGAGAAAATGACAAGCAACACAGTCACAGGGTCTCAGAGACCCAGCAGACACCCCCTGGACGCAGAGATCGAGGCTAATGTCACCGTGACCGAGACAGGTCACGTTGTGCACTTCCAGATCGGATGCACCGGGAAGGACAGGTCACCACTGTGGAATCCTTGACAGAAACACATAATGTAAATTGGACCAGGAGGGAACTGCAGATAAGCCCAAACTGAGGCCCTTCCACAAACAGGCTGGGCAACTTCAAAAGCGTCCAGTAGAGAAAGGAAGAGACGGAGAGGAACAGCGAGAGACACCAGGCTGAGGAACTGCCCAGGCTGTAGGAGCCTTGGGAGTCACACAACCAAGCGCAAGGTGGGACCCTGGCCCAGAGCCCGGGGTGCGGCTGGGCCCTGGAAGGCCAGCGGAACCAGCAGGACGCACGTGAGCTTGTCCCTGCGGTTATGCCTTGTCCCTGCGGTTATGCCGACGCTGGGGAAGCAGGGAGGAGGGTATGTGGGAATTCTTTGTCCCCTTTTTGCAACTTTAAGTCTGAAATGTTTCAAAATGAAAAGTTAAATAAAAAAAATTTATAAAAATGAAAGCAGCTCCTTCACTGTTCTAAAAAGTAACAGCAGGGAAAACATAGGCAGCAAAGCTGTGTCTGAAACACCTGCCCTCACAGTCCAGCTCAGACCCTCTTCCCTCCACATCCCTCAGCCTTAAACGAGAGCCGAGGTGGAAACGGACGCCGCCAGGCCCTGTCCCACGGCTTCTCTCTGTAGCCAGGGCAAGGAGGAGAGGCGCACTGACTTACCAGGCTGGGACCAGAGCCCGGGTTTCGCGACTCCCAACCTCGCCTCTCAACTGTGCTGCCTCCCGAGGTCTGGTGGCACCTGGTGGCACCTGTCTTTTCATCGCCCAACTCCTTCATGCCTGCGCCTTGCTCTGTAAGACCGTGCGCCCACAAGGGCAGGCCCTCCCGGCACTGCTAGCACAACCCAGTGCTCCGAGCTTAGCTGGGAGTAGATAAGTGAACGGTGGTGGCAACGACAGACTAGGCAGAACTGAAAGAAAGAGAAGACTATTTGGAGGCGAAGACTCGGAAACTCACAGTATTTATAGGGAGTCGGGAGACGGTAAAAAGCCCAGCTCTGTGTGCAGGAGGGGGAAGGTGCGGGCAGGTGCAGAGAGAGGGCACGCTACCACGCACGCAGGGGGACGCCTTCGGCCATTCTGGACGTGGTGAAAAATAAGCATAGGACACTGGCTGTGCGGATGGAAGGTTGGAAATCAGGAATTGTGCAGCAAAAATAAACATGGATGGACAGGCGACTGTAAGAAGGAAATGAAGTGTCAGCGGCCACCTTTGCACTCAACACCGCTGACAGAAGGGCGTTCGGAGGCGGAGAGGCTCGGGTGCCAGACCCACTCCCCACCGGCAGGGGGACAGGGCCCTGGCCACAGGGAGAAGTCTGGACAGGTGGTGACTCGAGGGGCCAGTCTGAGCTCGTGTCCAGCGCTGCCTAATTAGGGTTGGGACAGAAGGCGGCCCATGCTTTGGGGTGACAGATTGGGGCCCGATGGCGGAGCCCCTCCCCGCTATGAAAATGGCTCAATTCCTCCACCCTGAGCTACAATGAGCTGGCTTCTGTCACTAGAAGCATAATGAAGTCAGACGCAGATGGGTGTCAAAAGGGCAGCGAGCTTCATCAGCATTTATAGAAGCGACGCTCCTCAGAGCAGAGACCTGTGCTCAGCCACTGTGATCCCACAGCTCGAGATCTTAATGGTCACCTTGCCCCAACCTGATACACACCAAGACCCACCAGGGTGCCACAAGTTATGGTCAGACACACAGAGTGACAGACACACCCTCTGAGATGCACAGTACCAGCAGTGGAAGCATTACACGACCAGAACAGCCAATTACTGTTACTAAGCAAGGATTTCAGGAGTTCTCACGACATACACCCACCTGGCAGCAAAACTCAAACAAGAAGGTGGCCCCACAAGGAGAGGGGCTAACTCGCCTGAAGACAGGTACAGAGGGTCGTGAACGAGGGCACTCCCTCTGCCACGTTCAGGGGACAACCACTGTAGCCAGACCCCGCAGGGCGTGCATCTCCCCAAGAAAGAAGGGCCTCACCACAGCAGTAAGCAAGTGTTTCGGGCAAGAATCAGCAAAGGTTGCTGGTTCTGAAAACACTCCAGGAACCACCAGTCCCCCACACCTAACGGACTGCTTGCAGAAGGCACTTGGGGACGCCGTCCACACAACAGCAGCCCCTGTGCTTTATTCTAAGATTCACAGGGAAAAAAGGACACATCTGTATTTGTTTGAAGGACTTCACGTCTACTCAAACAAGACTCGTGTGCACACTTCATTCTCTCTGGACAGCCAGGCCACACGGGCACGGCAGTGCCGTCCGGGGACAGGCAGAGTTTAACCGTCAGCCCCAGGAAGGGAGCGGCACAGCCACAGGAACGTCCCGCAATCCGCTTCGCGGCCTGCGTTCAGAAGTGTCTCATCTCCAATCTCTCCACAAATACATCATGGTTTAAATTCCAAAGCCTCGCTCCTTTTTTGAGCCGTCTGTTTCTCAGGCTCGGCAAGACTTTTCCATCACCCCAATTAATTGGCTATTAAAAGAATAAGGTTCATTGATTGAGTAGCCTACTTCTGAAACTGTATGCCAAAGAAGTAGCCTAAAATACGGAATGTGCACAAAGATGTTCTCTACAGCATTATTTATCACAGGACCTCAAAAATCAATAGCACGAGGATGGTTCGGTAGAGCAGCGACTGGCCAGAAGGTGAAGATTCGACCCTGTATCTGTTGAAACTACCCACTTCTGCCACTGCAGTCAAAGCCAGCCACAGACAACACGTCAATCAATGGGCACGGCTGGCTTCCAATAAAATTTTATTTACAAAAATGGTGAGCATACAGACTCTAGCTTTGTCTACATCTAAAGCAGCATATTTACAGGTATTTAAAAAATACTGAGCAAAGGAACTGTGAAACACCATGAGAAATGCAATTAATGTTAATAAGAGAGTACGCTCATGATAATCACAAGGATTTAAAAACAAAACGCACAAGCACGCAGAGCTAGCAGCAGAGCACGGCCAGCACACTGGGCAGTGCTGCCTCCACCTTCAGGACTTCCCGCCTGTTCCAAGGTAGCCGGCTGGGGTTTAGCCGGCTACTCCAATAGATGTGGCAAGTGGCCCTGGCCCCCACTCAAGGGACCCCCTCCCAAGTCGGCCTGCATAGCGTCCAAGGGAAGGCCCGGAGAGGGGAGGACCACTACTTAGTCAAGAGTCCCTGGGAGAGAGAAGGCAGCAGTCTTGGGCAGGAAATGGAAGCAGCAAACAAAAATGCTCCCCATCCCCACTCGCTAGTAACAGCTCCTCAAGGCACAAGGAGGAGATAAAAGGCCAAGGTCAGAGGGCGAGGCCAGGGTTCTGGCGGGAACCTGCCACCCTCGAGGCCACGTGCGAGGGATGCACAGACAGTGGGAAGGCGCAGGCACCCAGAGGCTGGGTGCGCCGGCTGCCTCTCGCCTCCATGGTTCACTCACCTCGTACAGCCCCTCGAAGAAGCTGTTCTTGTCCTCTGTGCTCCACGACTCCCACTGCCGCCGAGCCCTTTTGCCTTCTTCCTTCTCACCGCCAGAGGACCCTAAGTTCCGGGAGGAGGACCTCGAGCCCCCTGCAGGGGCGGTGGGGGCAACCCCAGACACATTTCCAGATGACGATCCACCACCTTCAGCTCCTTGGAGAGAAAGGACCATACAGTGATCTGCCCAGGAAAGCTGGAGGAGGGCCCAGCGCTCCAGGCCCCTCTACCCGGGACCCGCCGAGCGCCAGCAAGGTGACTCCGAGATAACAGAACCCTCACCTGACCAGAGGACACTGCAAAATGCTTTCACAGTGAGAGAAAGGGAAAGAGCTCTTGTGGAACCGTTTCACAGCACTACGGTGTGCTGTGCATGATGGAGACAGAGGCCTTGTCCCTCTAAGAATGGAAGTCTCACATCACATTTCACTTCATCTTTCTTTTTCAAATGGGGTTTTGGCTGAAATATTCTCACCATCTTTACAAATAAGCGAGTTGAGAGTCAAACTCAAGAAAACATTTAAACGCCTGTAAAACACTACCCTCTGTGAGAAATAATCAATACTTCAGAACCACCAGTGCTTAAGAATCTTTAGTCCTTATCCTTGATCAATTCCCACCAACAGAATCTGGTGTCCTGAGAGTGACGGGAGAACCTTGCGAATTCTACTACAGCACCAGCTCCTGATCTCAAGCTGAGCCTTTGGAGGTGAAGCTGGAAGGGAAAAGCAGGAGAAAACGCAGACCCCGTCCTCCCGAGCTGTGGGCTCTGAACTCTGGCGCCCACGAGCAGGCAGGCAGGGATGAGGGTCAAAGGGCACAGATAAACTGTTTATGGCCCCGCACTCCTCCCTGCGGTCACAGCTATCCCTGTGACAACCAGGGTTCTCTCTTCCTGGAACTGCAGGACCATAAACCTTCAAACTCTGAAACAATCTTGCAACAAGGGTGAAAATGAGATCATAAAAATAGAAATGCTTTAAAAAGCAAAAGCCAAACAACTGTAGGTTATTGTTAAAATGCTTTCCTAATGAGATAATCCTGGGCCCTGCCACCCAGGACTCACTTCCTGGTAGGGGGAGGCTTCACTGGCGGGGGCTCTGCTCCCTCCCTCGGTGGGTTCTGCCGCCAAGGACAGGAGTTTCACAGGAGATTGTCACAAATAATAGAAATGAAAACCCCCAAAGGCTGCTAGTCCACATAGACTTGCGAAGACTCTCTGGAAAAAACACCAAAAACTGGTGCAGGGGCTGCCCGGAGGGGCAGGGGGCTGAAACTCAGCCCTACCTGTCGCCCCTTGGAGCCCGAGAGAGCACACCCAGGGCCTGTGTCACGGTAAGGAGCATTTGAAACAGCCGACCCCACAGCCAGCTAGCAGAGGGCCAACCGTTTCCGCACACGCGGACGTGCTCAGCTGTGGGGACGCGTCAGGGTGGCGACGAGTGTAGCTGGCTCATGAGGCAATGCGACCAGCTGCACAGACACGCTGGCTTAACAGAGCTGCCCTGTCCAATTCGGTAGTCTATGAGGCCACTTAAATTTAAATATTAATTAGAATTAAAAAATTAAAAACTTAGTTCCTCAGTCACACCAGCCACATTTCTGGTCATCAACAGCCACGTGTGGCTCGTAGCCACTGCAGTGGACAGCACGGAACGTTTCTATCAGTGCAGAAAGTGCTCCCAGACAGTGCAGCATTTGCGTGTTCAATTCTCACAGTCCTCAGCGCACTGCCACGGAGTAAGGGCAGGCTCCACGTGTGTCCCATCCCGGGCCGCACAGCAGAAACGCACTTCAGGGACTCTGTGCTACAGAGTGGGCTACGTAAGGAGGTATCCAGCACGTTATTCAACTTCGTCCATTCCTCACCGAAGCAAACCTAATGAGCCCGGTGCTGCCCAACCGTTTTCAACAGGTGTGGCAACTTCAGGGTCCGTTTCCAGGCGTCCGTTTTACTCCATTTCTAGTCAGTCAGACACGTTTTCATTGCAAACTGAAGGGCGGGTTACAGATGCCGTCTTTACAAGACATCCTGGCCTCCTGCAGCCCTCATTCCGCGGGGCAGTTATCTGAGGAAGGGCTCCCTGTCCCCCTCTGTGCCACCCACAACAAAGGACTTCAGAGTCATTTCCAGTTTCTTAAGGAACACTCACGAAGCTCTCTTCTCATGACACCACGACCTGCCGACAGCCCCACCACACAGCGCAGGCTTCCACTGCCAGCCACGCCGCATTAGGAACCTACCTGAAGTAGTAGACAGACGTTTTCTAAAATCCCATAATCCAGAGGCCTTGATAAATTCTATGAGATTTTACCAGGTCACAGCACGGGACACCCAGGCCAGAATGACAGTAAAGGGTGACAGAGCGGAGCGTCTCTGTGCCGGAGGGGAGGGAAGGCCAAGGCCAGGACAAAGCAGATCTCGGGCGTGAGAAGGTGCAGCAGCCAGAGTGACACTCGCCCGCTGGACGGGGTAAGATTTGGGGATGTTCAGCCTTTCAGAAACGATACCTCCTCAGTAGAGGGAAACAAAGCAGCAAGAACCACAAAGGAAAGCACGTCACCCCTGAGTGACCATTTCTAATGTTTGATGCCCATCATTCTAGATCTCAAATGCTTTTTAAAAGTAGAGTAGAATCACCAACTCAAAGTAGAACAACGTGGCATCTGGTCTTCTACCCAAAACTTCAGAGGAGGAAGTGGCTTCACTGCCTCAATTCTGGCCCCGACAGCTCCAGTTCAAGCAGAAAATAGCAGGTGGGAGCAGAGACACCCAGCAGAATACAAAAGTGACCCCAGAAAGGCCACCTCCCTCCAGAGACATTCAGAGGGAAACAGAGGTGAAGACCCACGGGGGAGGAGAGAGAAGTTACCAAGGAGAACAGAAGGCATGGAAAGGTGAGCGAGGGAAGAAGACGATTCTAACAAGACTGGGTCAGCCCACTCTCCGGGGCGGGAGTGGGTGTAAGAAGCAACAGAAAGTAGAGGGTCAAAGTCAACGCTTCACCCGTGACTATGTTTCTGAGACCACAAAGAGAGTTAGTAGTCTGCATGATGAAAAGTCAGTATTCTAGAACCCTGAAGTGATGCGCAAAGAGAACAGGCCCCAACAGTGGGCTCCTCAACAGCAAGGACCGTGGCTGCCATGCCCAAATCTGGCCCACAAGCATGGGCCTCGCACCCAACAGATGCTCAGTGACAGGTGAGGGCCCTCCCTGTGTTCCCTCCGCCCCCAACTGGCCCTGGACCAGCATGTCGAAGGCCCCTGGGACCAGGGCCTCCAGAACTGATTGCGCCCTGGCCTCTCATCCACTTGAGCACCACTATCCTCCAGCGGACCCACTGCCACCTGCTTCTCCCCCTTCCCAGTCCCGCTACAAATCCCCCAGGCCAGCTCCACGCCATCTCTGACAAGAGAAGACACTCAACAGCCTCCTCTGGCCTCCCCAGAGGAAAGGACTGAGCAGAGGCCCAGACACAGACTAAGCTGACTTCAGTGAATCTACTTCCGGACGTCATCGAGAATACTAGATCCAAGTGCCTTCTGCGCGACTGAATCCTTCATCCCTGAATGTTAAGGTAAGTGTAGCTCTCAGCCATTAGCTTACCTGACTTGTTTTAAACGGAACCTAAAGTCCAGGCATGTTGAGTGACTTTCCCTCTGTCACACAACTAAATTCTGAGAGTAGAATCCAGATCTACTCACTACTGATTCAAACTGCTCTCCAATATGGTACCAGTCTCGCTAGGGCTGACTGCATCAGATGAGATATTTTACATCTCCTTTATTGAGATGGGGTCTCGCTCTGTCACCCAGGCTGGAGCTACGACAGCATTATCACAGGTCACTGCAGCCTTGAACTTCTGGGCTCAAGTGATCCTTCTGCCTCAGCCTCCTGAGCAGCTGGAACTACAGACATGCACCACCACACCTGGCTAATTTTTGTTTTATTTTTTATAGAGGCAGGGTCTCGCTATGCTGCCCAGACTGGTCTAGAACACCTGGCTCAGACACCTGGCATCAAGCAATGCTCTGGTCCCACCCTCTAAAGTAGCTGGGATTACATGCACGAGCCCCCATGCCTGGCTCAAGACATCTTTTAAAAACACCCAGAAGCTACAAGCAGCCCACAGATTATGCAAAATGTAAATAAGAGTAAATTACATAAAGTTGTTTATTGACCTCTAAGCACAAGCAACCATGACTTCAGACTACAATGCCCAATTTTGGAGATGATACATTTCCCCATCCTCAAGATAACTAAAGTTTTTAGGGGCTGGAGGGGAGGGGGGCAAAGGAAGCAGAGGGTCTCTGTATCCACCCCCAGAGTCCTCCCAGCCAAATAACCCCAACAGGCACCAGCTCGGGAGCATTCCTGGAACCTACTACCCCCACAGGTAGGCCCCCACTCCGCCAGCCTACGCAGGCTCCTCCTGCCGTCCTGTAACCTTGAAGCAGAAAGACCTGGAGCCCATTAACTACCTTGTGCCTGGGATTTACTGCATTATCTATCGAGGCGAGATATCATCCAAAACATGGACTAGTTTGCCCAGGGTCAGCCAGACTGTGAACTGGCCAAACAGGGCGGAGCATCAGGGTCTCTGTCTCCTGACCCATGTTCTTACAGCTGTGGTCTCAAATGCATCCCAGGGTCACTTTGGCAGTGTGGCAGAACCCAAGGAACATTTGTTTTGGAATCAAGCTGATCCCTGATTTCTAGTCTGTTGCTTACTTTCTGTTTTGGCTGAGCACTTGATTTAAACAATAAACTTCAGTTTCTGCACCTATTTAAAAGCAAAGCTACAGGGATGCAAGAGGCATTAAATCTTTGCTACCATTCCTTTTACTAATTCAAAAAGATTTTAATTTGGAATCACACTAGAAAAAAATGATTTCAAAGAAAAATAACAAAAAGGTCTGTTCTTTTTTTTTTTTTTTTTGAGACAGAGTCTCACTCTGTTGCCCGGACTAGAGTACCATGACGTCAGCCTAGCTCACAGCAACCTCAAACTCCTGGGCTCAAGCAATCCTTCTGCCTCAGCCTCCCAAGTAGCTGGGACTACAGGCATACACCACCATGCTCGGCTAAGTTTTTCTATATATTTTTAGTTGGCCAACTAATCTCTTTCTATTTTTAGTAGAGACAGGGTCTTGCTCTTGCTCAGGCTGGTTTTGAACTCCTGACCTTGAGTGATCCTCCCGTCTTGGCCTCCCAGAGTGCTAGGATTGGCATGAGCCACCACGCCCAGCCAAGGGTCTATTCTTATAGAGACAGAAAAAATGGTTGTATGGAGAAAAGCCAAACAAGGAGACTTTCCTTTTCTCCACAAGTCCTTTCCTCCAAATTCACTGTAAGGTTCTCAGGCTCTTACGACTGAAATTGCAACCTGGGCAACATAGTGAGACCCCTGTCTCTACCCTCCCCCGCAAAAATTAGTCAGGTGTGGTGGTGTGCGCCTGTCGTCCTAGCTACTCCAGGGGCTGAGGCAGGAGGATGGTTTGAACACACAAGTTTGAAGCTGCAGGGAGCTATTATTGTGCCACTGCATTCCAGCCTGGGCAACAGAGCCAGACCCTGTATCTAAAAAAAAAAAAAAAGAGAGAGAGAGATTGAAATTGGCAAGAAGGGTAAGTAATCAACCAAAGGAACTGCCAATGGCTGAGCTGCGTATTCCTTACACGTAACAGAAATCACAATGTTTTCAAGTAAAAAATGAAGTATTGTTCACTTCCTCACTAAGACATGCTCACACCCAGGTGGAGATTTCCATAGCCTGTAAGGGAGAAGTTCCTCTCGGGATTGTCAAGGGTTAGCTGGAGGATGTGCTGGGTAGGGGTGTGCTGTTACAACCGGACCTTCTTTTCTGATGAGTAATAGAGGTGATGACTGAGCAGAGGTCTCCCTGCAGCGCAGAGGAAAGGACATCCTGGGCACAGCAAAGTACCTCCAAAGGACCCACACAGCCTATGAGCAGAGTGCAGCCAATGGGAGGCCTCACCGAAGCTCAAGGGCAGAAGTTCTGTGAAGCAAAGGAGACCCACTTCCTACTCCTTTCCAAAAGGCTACCATTACAGCTTAGCTTTATCATTTACTTAAAGAAACATTTGCTTGCTGACATAGTAAAATAGATAAGTCACCGACAAATTTGCACTTTACTAACATAAAACGTAATGAAAAGTCAATTGCTGCTTCAAGCCACACACTGAGACAAGAGTTAGGGACAGAAGCATCAATGATCTGAGCATGAGGCTCACGCAGGAAACATTCTCTACCTTAGCAAACCACTCTCTACTACACGAACAAAAGCAAACCTCCCCTCATCACTTTACTGCACCAAATTTACCTGAATGAACACTTCGGTTTCAACATTCCACCTTATACACAGGTGACCAAGTCCAAGTCACGGAGTGCTTTTGCACCAACACCTCATTTCATTTTAGCAACCACACTCCGAGAGGGTAAAGTGGTTACTGTTGTTCCCTGCTTCACAGGTGAGGACACCCCTCTGACAGAAAAGCAAATTCAAGAGGGCAAGTGAACAGAGAGAGGTCAGAGGGCCGGGGTCACGGGGCCATGGACAGGACCTTACGCCCAGGACTTCTGAAACCACTAATGACAAACCCTTGAAGGTACTCAGGAGCTTACGTGAGTTCAGAGCAGACTGGAGGGGCTTAGATCTACCTGTGCCTAGCAATGAAAAACTATTTTTTACGAAACAAGCAAAGCCAGTAAAGCAAATCAATCAATCAATCAGCAACTTTCATACCAAAACAAACTTACAGGAGGCTAGTTCTAAACTCTGAAACCCACTAAGTTACCACTATATTTACATCTGTAAGTAAGCATACTTACACCAAAATTCTTTCTCAATTAGCAAGGCCGCGTGATTCCAGGCCAGCCCTCTCTGCTTAAGAATAAGGCAGAAGTGACCTTAATGGGACACATTTGGCACAGGTCTCCAAAACAGGTTCTCTGGTAACTCTTGAAACATTTACTTTTTAAAACTACCAAGACCGTTTACTAAATTTAAATTCACATTTCTGAAGGAACTAAGTGAAAACAGTTCATGTGAAACTCACTGGAAATTGATGTGATAATTTGCTACTTACAAAAAGTGCTGCAAAGTTAGTCTGAAACAAAGAATTTAAAAGCAATTCACCTGTGTAATTGATAAAAAGTGCAATGCTGAAATGCAAGTAAGAAAAAGCACAGGATGGTGAAGTGCAGGCGCAGGAGGACCACACTGCCATTTGGTTTGGTTTTGGTAGGGACCCTGGCTAAGTGGTGATGCTCTCTGGCCCCTCAGAATACCAGGACAAACACCACAGAGGGTGCTTGTTTACGTTGGGCCACAGCCGTTTTCACTACCCACCACCCTAGGGGAAACCCTTCCTGTGGCGCATCTGTGTGCCCTTCACACCCTCCAGCCAGGCACTGGAAGCAGAGGACAGCCAGCCAAAGTCAGACCCCAGGGTCCCTTTTCCCCTTATCAGTCTCTCCCTGAGTTTCAACAGTCTGTTCCTTTGTTGCATTTCCACTACCTGGTATCTGGGAAAGATACAGCAGGTATGTTTTCTCCTCCCATTTGTAAACTATTGTTCCCTGTTTAAAATAGCCAACCTTAGAAAATCATCAATGGTCCTTTGGGAGGAAAATAGCCTCAGGGGATCTCTTTTACTCCCCAAGAAAAGATACTTACTGCGTCTTCACATAGTTTACATACTGAAGGAGAGCGGGGACACCTCCCCCCATCAGTGCCACCGAAAGTGGGGGGCCTCTCTGCAGGCCTCAGGACGGGGGAGGGCTGGGGTGGCGCGCGGCCCGGGAGGGAGGGAGGGGTTCCTCGGCGCCCGCGGCCACGCGAGAGGGGCAGGGGTCTCCCGCGGGGATGGGCCGCCCTACCTTTGCCGCGGGGCCCCGAGCCGCCGGCGCTGCCGCTGCCCACCGCGCACGGCGGGTCCTTCCTGGGCCTCTTGCTCTGCGGCCGCACGCTGGACCTGAGGAAGTGGTGCTGGTCCTGGGGGCTGCCCTGCGGCGGGGACGGCGCCCGCGGCGCGCCGGGGGGCGCGGGGGTGCCGTCGACGCCGGCCCGTGGGGTCTTCTCGTCCCTCTTTGTGCCGCGGCACTCCTCGGCCGCGTCCGCGCCGCCGGCCCCTTCTCCCTCCAGGGACTCCTCATCGGCCGACCGCTTGCCCAGCTTCTTGAGCCCTTCCTCCCCGCTGCCGCCGTCGCCCAACTTCACTGTCATCCTGCGCGGGGGAGCGGGAGGCGGCGGGTGAGGCGGCGGCCGGGAAGTTTAGCGCCCGACTCCCTCTCAACATGGCCGCCGTTGTTTGTTCCAAATCCGCGCCCGGCCGCCCGGCCCGGCCGCCCGGCCCGCCTCGCCCGCGCCGCGCCCGGCCCCGCCGCCGCCCCGGGCCCTGCGGGGCCTGCCCAGGACGCGGTCGGGCCGAGGCCCGCGCCCCGGCGCCCGGGCGGCCACGGGGAGGGCGCGACAGCTCGGCGGACCCCGGCCCGCCCCGTGCCCGGCCCCGGCCCCGGGGGGCGCGGACGGGCGAGGGTCTCGGGCCGGCGCGGGTCGGGGCGCGGGTCCTGGCCACCCGCCCCCGTCTGTAGCCACCTACCCGGCGGGGCCGCGGCTCATGGCCTGGCCCTGCGCGCCGGCCTGGCTCCCTCGCCGCTTCGGCCGGCCGGGCCGCAGCCACAGCCCTCGCCCCTCGTCCCCACCCCCTCCCCGCCCCCCGAAACGCGCGGGGCTCCCGGGCCCCGCGCACCTGCCCCGCGCGCCGGCCCCCAGAGTTGGCCCCGGAGGAGGGCCGAGCAACCCAGATCGACCCCGGGACGGGAGAGGCGCGGGCCCGCCCGCTCGCACGGGGAACTCCATGGTGGCCCAGTGCCGCCGGTCCGCCTGCTTATTTTAAAACAGACATAAAGAATAATCAGCTCCAGGTCTCTGGGAATCTTCTTCTCAGGGTGGGAGATGTGTGCTGCTGCGGGGATTTACCAATTAAAAATGCTTTTGCAACAAAGGAGCCTGTTGCATGGAACAGGTTGGAGCCACGCAGGAAAGTGACAACCCGGTTATGTCCTGGTCCAGTTGCAAGAATCGGTAGAAGAGAAAGGTGTTAAAACTCTTGGTAACAATTAATAAAATTCTTGTATTAACTTTGCTACCCACTGCCGTGTAAAAATGTCAACGCCAAAATGCAATGACTTAAAATGTCTGCAGCCCAGAAAGCACAGCCAGTCAAAATAAGCTAAGAAAATCAAGTACACACCAACATCTTAAGCCCAGAAATAGTCAGCAATGTGTACATATAATGAAACAAAAAAGATAAATACTAGATTTCTCAAAAGATATTGATAACTACACTCAACACAACTGTTGAGGAGGGGTACAGTTCCATCTAAAAGGAAAACAAGAGCGAGGCACTAACACACTGAAATACAGGAACGTGGTCAAGGACCTCTCAGAAAGATTGGGAAATGGGTAACAATCGTAATAATATCACTACTCTGATGTACTCTACTACAGCATGATCTGTAGCAGTTTTCATCTCTTGGAACCGACCTTATAAATCACCTGAGTTCAGGCTAGTTTTTAAAAACTCTGCCAAAGAACAAACCTATACAAGACAAATCCCCAAACTCAAAGGACTTCATGGCACAGGACTTCTCACTTTTCATTTTCAGCCCATCCATTTCTACTGAAGAAACCTAAATCCCAAAAGGCCTCTCTCTGGGCTCTCCAGTGGAGAACCCCGCTCCCCGGAGACTTGTGCCAAAGCTATCCACAGTCACCCTGAGACCCAAGCAAAACAAACATCAGCCGCAACAGAATAAACTCGCCCATTAGCTGGGCTTGATTCTGAAGCAGACACCAGCTGAGCACAGAAAGACAAGCTTTTCCGAATTCAGAGGACTTCGCCACCGTTCAGACTTTTCCCTATCGGCAAAAGAAAACACGGAGATGGAAACCTTTTGCCGAAAACCCCCGACGTTACTTCCTGACCCTTCAGAGAGGTGCAGTCACCTCCAACCCCATCCCGGCTGACACCCTTCATACGTTTCGGGACAGGAGGAGCAGAAACCTCCCTCCGGGGCAGATCTCCGGCTGCACGCTGGCGCTGCCAGCGCAACACGCCTCCGCCGAGGGCTCCGCGGATCCGGCCGGCTGGGCCCCCAGCGCGCAGCAACGCCCCAGGGCGCAGACGCCGCCCGCGGCCCCTCGGGCTGGGCCGGGCCTCTCCGTGACAGCCCAGCAGGGCAGCAGAACGCCCGAGCTCCCAGCTTCCGGTCACCTTTTTCATCAACGCCCCGCGGCAGCCTGGCTTCCCGGGTCCCCCGGGGCCTCCCCGGGCGCCCGCAGACCCGGCTGGGCCGGCCAGCCCCGGTCCCCGAGCGCCGGCTGCAGCAAGGCCGCTTCACCGGACTGATCCTCCGGCTCGGGAGCAGTGGCCGAGAGGCGCTTGCCCCGCTCGCCCCCTCCGCGGGCCGGCGTGCGGCTGACCGGGCTGCGGCGCCGCTGCTGCCGCGCTCAGCACCAGTTCCAGCTACGGCTGCTGGTGGAGATCGCGGAGCCGGCGCGGCTGGGCAGGACCGGGGCGCGCGGGCGCACGGGGCGGGGGCGGGGCGAGGCGCGCGGGGGCGAGCACGCCTCCCCTATAGGCGCTCCCATTGGTCAGAAACGGGTGCGCGCGCTCGCACGCAAGAGCAAGGGGCGGGAACAGCAGGGCGGGACTGCGGCACGAGTACTGTTGTGACGCCAGCCTCGTGACCGTGCGGGCCTGCGTCTCTTCGGATTGGTGGACCGGCAGCCAATAGCTCAGCGCCCTGGCTGTAATTGGTTACGGCAGTGTTGACGGATGCGTGAGAAGAAAACGCCGCCGTAGCTGCGAGTCTGGCGTGGGGCACTAACCCGGCTTCTGAGGAGAGAGCTGAGGGCGTGTGAGGGGAGGACGCGCCCTTATGGCGTTACCGTAGCCCGCGGTGCGGGGCGCTTAGGTCGCTCCTACTACTGCGACACGGGCGCGTTTTTACAACTCAAGTGCTTCCCGAAACGGGGTTCTGAGGCCGATCCCGCGCAAGCGTCCCCCGCGGCCGCGCTCGCTGTCCTCACGGCACTGGACGTGTGTGCTCGGAGCGCGCCCGCGCCACGGGACCGTCCCGGCTGGACCGCCTTCTCGCCCCAGGGGTCTGGGGGCCCCGAGGCTCTTGTCGTAAACGACCGGGTGACGCCAGGAAACGAGGCTGAGTCGGCCGCTTCTCCCGCCCGCGGCCGGGGGCGCGGAGCCCGGCGAGGACGGTGTGGGCGAAGGGGGCGCTCGGTCCTGTGGCGTCCGTCGCCCTCCGCCTCTGAGTTGCCCCGCGGGACGGGGAGGGGAGGTGTGGCCCGCGCTCCTGGACACGGAGTGCCCGGGCGCGGGCCCCGCGTCGCTGCCACGCCCCGCGAGCATCCCTGCCTCTCGGCTGCCCTCCCGAGCTAGGGACTCACTTCGCAGCGCGCGGCGGCGGGCCCGGGGCCGGAGCCACCCGAGCACTCCCGATCTCCTTCGGCTCTTTCCGGCAGCCTGAGCGTCGGCATCCCTCACCTTCGGCTGTTTCCGCATTCCTTGCTCGGCGTTGTCCCGGCAACGGGCGGCAGCGCAGCGGCCTGGTGGAGGTGAGTGGCGTCCTGGATCAGGGCGGCCCAGGTCCTGGGGGCGGGCGCGGGCGCGGCCGGGGGTCAGGCCGGGGACCGGGGGCCGGGGGCCAGGGGTAGGGCCTGCTGGGCCTTTCCCGCAAGCCCGTCGCCCCCGCCGAGTCCCCGTGGCCTCTCGCGGGTCCCATCGAAGCCAGGGCGTGCTTGGCACGGCGTCCAGCCCCTGGGAGCACGGTTTCCACCTGCGGGCGCAGCCGCGGGCGCGCGGTGGGTGCCGAGTTGCTGTGCGAATCCCTTCACAAGGGACGGGGAGGGGAGGTGGGCACCGCCGTCCACCCCGGGTACCAGCAGGGCAGGGAGAGTAGCAAAAGGAAAACGTCCCGCGCTGGTTAAACGCCCGCAGCTCAACACCTTACCTGCGCCCGGTGCAGTAGTCGCAGTGACGACCCTGTGCGGGGAGGGACTCGCGGCCTGTGGCCGACTCCGGAGGGCGGCCGCTAGTGCCTGCACCGAAAGTCCACCTGGGGAGCCCTTTCCTCGGGTTTCTTACGCAGTGACACGGGGGAGAAGCGCTACGTGAAGCCTTATCATAATACCATGTAACCCTCAGTTGAATAAGCTTAGCAGATTTCAGTTCAGCAGTTCTGAACTGACGCTATTAATAGGTTGTCATTACGTACATAAATTTTTTCCTTAGTCGTCTCTTCTCTTCGTCTTTAGTAACTTTTTAATTATAGAGATAATGCTTGTTCACTGTAGAAACATGTTAAAATACAAGTGAAAGGAATGATGAACAAATTATACGTTGTATAAAATGGACTTAGGCTGGCCTGTAACCCACTTCTTACAACTAACAAAACCGCAGGAATAGGGAGACTCCACCTCTACAAATACTTTAAAAATTAGCCAGGTGTGGTGGCACGCACCTGTAGTCCCAGCTTCCTGGGAGGCTGAGGTGAGAGAATCACGTCAGCCCAGGAGTTTGAGGCTGCGGTGAGCTGTGATGGGGCACTGCACTCCAGCCTGGGTGACAGGATAAAGTCCTGTGTCTAAAAGCAGTAACAACCAAAACCAGCAAGAACATCTCTCCTTGCTGATAAACATCTTCATCCAGGATGCACATACCGAGAGCCTGTTCTGTGTAAAGCATCGTTGTAGGGGCTGGGAATGCTCCTGCAGCTCCCACCCTGTGCAGCAGGTAGCATGGGGAGGGGATGATCCATCAGACACATTTGCAGTGAAGTCTAAGTGCAGCCGTGGAGAAGTACAAGGCTGTATGGGGACTCTGGGGCAGAAGCACGGGACAACGTAGGAGAAGTCAAGTCCCGAGAGCATCCTGGAGGAGGGGAGGTTTTCTGAGTACCCAAAAGAGGGATATTGGGGGGGAAGAGCCTCTGGAAAAACCCCAGGTAGGAAAGAAAATAAAGTACCATTAACATTTATACTTATTATAAAGTGATGTTTGAAATAAAAAGTACAGAGAGAATGAGGTTAATTTTATCCAGGTGCTATTATAGTTCTTCATTATTACCACAAAACTAATGTACCACTGATTTTTAAGAGAAATATTTTCACAAGGTAAACTTGTTAAATACAAATTTCTCATAGCCCAGGAATTAGACTCTTGGCTGACGGCATCACATTAAAACTCACTTTAAAAGGTTTTAATCACCCAGGTTTTGATCTCATGTGTTTTCCCTTTTAATGGCTTTGTTTGAAGGTTTGTATAAGGACTTTACTCAAAGATAGCAGGGCCCTGACCAGTGTAGATGTCACCTCAGTGTATATGTGAGTGTGTGTGTATAGGAGGTGGGGTCTGCCCTTCTTGACTGCCTCCCAGACAGGAGCTGGTCATGCCACTGGGGACCTTGGGCTGGCACTCTAAGTCCATGATGGTGACAGCACAACTTCAAATATTTTGACTTTGTTTAGTATTCAGGGCATATATGCATAGGAAAAAGGTAAATGTTTGAAACGTAACAGTTCATTTATATCCGTGTGTCTTCCAGCTTCTTATGGAAGAGCATTTCCTTCTCCAGATTCAAACAGCCTTCCCAGCTTCCTCTCAGCCCACTACTGTATTGCTAAAAGCAAACAGTATGGTCCATTATACTCTACTCTCTATTTATTTATTTTTAAAGACAGAATCTTGCTGTGTCACCCAGGCTAGAGTGCAATGGTGCAATCTTAGCTCATTGCAGCCTCGAACTCCTGGTACAATCATGGCTCACTGCAGCCTCGAACTCTTGTCTCAAGCAATCCTCCCACCTCCCAAGTAGCTAGAACTACAGGCACATGCCACCACGCCTGGCTAATGTTTTAATTTTTTGTAGAGATGGGGTCTCTACAAAATGGGGTCTGTGATCTTCCTGCCTCAACCTCCCAAAGCGCTGGGGTTTCCACTGCACCTGGCCCATGCCCTACTTTCTTGATAGAAATTTGCAGGTTTTTAATTTTTTAACAATTTTTATTGTGATATAATATAAAGTTTATCATGTTAACCATTTTTAAGTGTACAGTTCAGTGGCATTAAGTACATCTACATATTTGTATAACCATCACCACATCCCTCTCGAGAACTTTCTTGTCATCCCAAACTGAAACTCTGTCCTCATTCTCTCCCAGCCCTTGGCAACCATCATTCTACTTTCTGTCTCTGATTTTGACTACTCAAGGCACCTCATATAAGTAAATTATATTATATAACATTTGTCCTGTCGTGTCCGGCCTATTTCACTTAGCATCGTGTCTTCAAGGTTCATTCATGTTGTAGCCTGTGTCAGAATTTTCCTCCTTTCTCAGGCTGAATAATATCCCATTATATGATTAGACCACAGTTTGTTTATCTATTCATCCATCAGTAGACATTTGGGTTGTTTACACTTTTTAGCCATTGCAAATAATGTTGCTGTGAAGCCAGAAGTAGAATTGCTGAATCAAATGGTGATTCTGTGTTTAATTTTTTGAGGAACTGCCAGACTTTTCCACAGTGGCTGTACCATTTTACATTCCCACTAGCAATGCACAAGGTTTCCAATTTCTCCACATCCTCACCAATCCTTACTGTATCTATTTTTCTGATAATAGTTATCATAATGGGTATGAAGTTGAATATAATTTTAAATGATGGCAAACCAGCCCACAAATATTCTCTTCCCTGCCAGTTAACTTCCCCAAACTGGCTTTGGGGTATAGAATGGGAGGTAGCAGTCAGACTATGCTTCACTTACCACCCTGCCTCTCCTGAAGAGGGACAGTGCAGCTGTCTTTTCTAGGTCTGAAAGAAAGAATGAAAGAGAGGAAAGATTGATTAATTAAGTTCCTATAACTAGTCAAGTTCAACTTCTCTGCAGTTGCTGTGGCTTTGTTCTCTTTGATTCTCTAAGAAAGGAATCTTGTCTTCTACCACCTGGGAGTCAGGTAGAAGACAGTCTTGTGTTTTATGCTTTATCAGAAATTGAATACTAGGTGTTGTTGGTACCAGTACTCTCTTGTGGAGCAATTTGCTTTCATTGTGTTTGGAATTTTTGCTTAAAAGGCAGCTATGGAAATATAAATTGTCCTTGTTATGATTGCAATAAAAATTTTCAAGGATTGCATGTGTCATCTGGGCTACAGAGCTTTTTTCCTTCTTTCTCTGATGGCAATGAGTTTTATTCCTTTTTGTCACACTCTGGGGCATTCAAGGTCCAATCCCCTTGCTTCTGATTTTATATTTTTTCCCTCTTAGCAATTTCTTCCACATAAAGTTGACTATTATCAGTCCAAAAGGGTATTTTTAAGTTGCTGAATGTCTAATGATTATAGGTTTGTGATACATCCCTTTTGTAATTTTATATACAGTTGTTTTGTTTAAAACTGACTGGACTTGTTTTTCCCCTGCAGGTTTCATCCCTGACCAGTCAGAGTTTGGTCATGGCCCTCTATTTTGATCATCGAGTAGAAGCCCTGGACACAGCCAGGTCGCCCTCACACATCAGCTGGCACCCTGTCCACCCATTCTTGGCAGTTGGCTCTGTCAACACAACCTCGGGAGGCAGCGTGGACATATACCTGGAACAAGTGAGTACTCAGCAGCAAAGGTTCCAACTTTTGACCCTTGTTTGTCTCTTGTTCTCGTGTGTGTGTGTGTGTATGTGTGTGAGAGAGAGAGAGAGAGAGAGTGAGAGAGAGAGAGAGAAAGAGAGAAATATCAAACCAGCTGTACTGTAGCTTTTTCTCTAAGAAAACAAATAATACCATGATCAATTCTCACTAAGGTCAGATCCCCAATATTGTAAAAGCCCTAGTATGTAGCAGTTCTTTTAGCCCTGCTACTCAGGTTTGGGGACATGATTAGGAATACTTAAGACAGACTCCACAATCAGTTCACACCCACCACCCAGAAATGGCCCCGCAGCATTGTCTGTGGGTCCCAACCCATGTTCCTGCCCGCTCACTCCTTGACTCTCCACATGGGCCATTCTTTGGCTGCTGTAACAAATCACCACAAACTGGATGGCTTAAAATAACAGAAATGTACTCTCTCAGCTCTGGAGGCCAGAAGTCTAAAATCAGGGTGTCAGCAGGGCTGCGTGCTCCAAGGGCTGTGAGGAGAATCTGTTCCATGCCCTTGTCTTGGCTCCTGGTGTTGCCAGCCATCGTGGTGTTCCTTAGTTATAGACGCATTGCTCCAGTCTCTGCCTCTGGTGTCGCTTGCCCTTCTCCGCTGTGTCTATGTCTCTTCTCCTTCTCTTAAAAGGATACCTGTTGGCCGGGCTCGGTGGCTCACGCCTGTAATCCTACCACTCTGGGAAGCTGAGGAGGCAGGATCCTTTGAGCTCAGGAGTTCGAGACCATCCTGAGCAAGAGTGAGACCCCGATCTCTACTAAAAATAGAAAGAAATTAGCTGGACAACTAAAAATATATAAAAAAAAATTAGCCGGGCATGGTGGCGCATGCCTGTAGTCCCAGCTACTCGGGAGGCTGAGTCAGGAGGATTGCTTGAGCCCAGGAGTTTGAGGTTGCTGTGAGTTAGGCTGACGCCATGGCACTGTAGCCCGGGCAACAGAGTGAGACACTGTCTCAAAAAAAAGGACGCCTGTCATACTTAATTAGGGCCATGTTGATGATTTCCTTTTAAATTTCCAAAGGAGGTCATATCGCAAGTACTAGGGGATAGGACTTCACCATATCTTTTTGGAACATGCAATTCAACCCATAACAGAAACTTTCTCTGAGCTCCTCAAACTTCTGTAATCGCCCCCCCCCCAAGTGCCCACACACCTCATGCTTCACCAAGAAAATGGCATTTCCTCTCCCGCTCTCTCCTCAACCCTCTGCAATCTCTCTGTTGCCACCATAATTTCACCCAAGCAGCTACAGTCATTGGTAACTTCCGTGTACCACCCCCTAAGTGTTTTGGGGCTTCTATCTGCACAGCTCCACACTCCTGGGAAGTCCTGCAGGAAACACATAACAGAATTCGAGAGAATGTGGGGAGGGGCTTTCCTCTGCCCGACCTCCTCAGTGAGCTTTGCCGGCCCTTCCTCCTCTTCCAAACTGTGAAGCCCTTTGGCCGACGTTGCTCAGAGCTTGTTCAGGCTTCTTCCCTGCCTGTTTCCTCCTCCTGTGATCTCGGTATCCCCAGAGCTTCAGTTACTGTCTTAGCAGATGACTTACAAACACGTATCTCCTGCCCAGAAGTCCCCTGGAAGGCAGAGTTAGGAGTCTAACGCCTCCGTGACATCTCTTGGGTACTTCTGATACCTCAAACTCTACAGTGCAAAGCCAAACTTAAATTGTCCCCTACTCCTGCTCTGCCTTGCATCCCCTGCAAAGGTCCACCTTTGTCATCTCCCCTTGCCCGACACTCAGCACAGGGACCTGGGAATGACTGTTGACACCTTCCACCCCTGCCTTGTCATCCATTGCCAGATTCTCCCAATTTTGCCCAAGAACCTCTGGCAAATCTGCCACTTCTCCTCCATCCATTGGCCCTTCCCCCTTCTGAGCTCCTGTCTTCTCTCTCCTGGACGTGCGGCTTCCGCAAACAGCTGCATCCTCATGGGCCTCCGTCCTCCACTCCCCATGTGGTGTCCAGATCCATCTTTTGGAATCACAGGTGGAATCACTCCCTGCTCCCATGTCCCATCCCCACATTCCTCTTCAAATGAGCATGGAATCCATGATGTAGCCCCAGCACCCCCAGGCCTGCCTCTGCCGCCTGCCACATGGCACTCCTCCTTCCCTGACATTGGCACGCTCTTCGCAGCCTTCCAGCACTGCACGTACTGTGCCTTCTGCACAGAAGACTCTTTTGTCTCTTTGCTCAATGGATGAATTGATCCTTCAGACAAAAGAGGGTCCACAGCCCCTTCCTCAGGAAATCCCCCCACACACATACAAGCATGTGCATGCTGCACATCGCTGCTTAGCAGTGCCCTGGGTCCTTGGTGGGCTCTCCATGTGCAAGGGCCACAGCTGCCGCACAGCTCAGCGAGTGCCCAGTGCCAAGCCCAGTTTTCCCAGTTTCTTGGGAGTAGAGTCTTCCTTTTAGGAGGCAGACAGCTGTCTAACATGTATTATAAATGTTTCTTTTTTTAATAAATATTAAATATTTTAATAAATTTTGAGTAAATATTAAATATTTTTAAGAAATATTAAATATAATTCCAAAATTATTGTAATTTTAGATAAAATTTTTAAAATTAGAAAATCTAAAATATATTAATACTTTTGCAAAGTAAGTCAACAAAGTGTACTTCTGTGTTTCTAATTGGCATGAGGAAAACTTGAGGATTTCAAAATAACAGTTTATTGGACAATGATGAGGTCACAGAATATTGCTCGTAAGCTCAGTAGAAGAACTGAGATCAAACTGAGTTAATCTCTGGTACCATAAAGCTACTCCTTTAGAAGATTCTAGAAAACACAAGAATATATAAGCTCATATTCCATGAGCTATCATTGACGACATCATCACATGTCATATACCCTTTGGAAGAACTCCACACGGTAGACTCATGAGAAATAACTTCTTGGTATCACTCTGAAAATGACTCTGAAAGGGTCTTGGAGTCTCTGGACCACACTTTAAGAACCTTGGGGCCACAAACTTCAACTACTGGCCTATTGCCCATCTTTATAATAAGGTTTTTTGTTGTTTTGTTCTGTTTTGTTTTGTTTTGTTTTGAGACAGAGTCTCACTCTGTTGTCTGGGCCAGAGTGCCATGGGGTCAGCCTAGCTCACAGCAACCTCAGACTCCTGGGCTCAAGCAATCCTTCTGCCTCAGCCTCCCGAGTAGCTGGGACTACAGGCATGCGCCACCATGCC
>CAUYPO010112182.1:0-13847 GCA_963574435.1 Cheirogaleus major
AGGGTGGCGATGGAGGAAGGGCAGGCCAGGCCAAGCATGAGGAATAAAGTCTTTATTGGGCTCAGACTAGGAGTCCATGGGTCTTGAGGACCTCTGTGTATTTGTCAATTTTCTTCTCCACGTTCTTTTCGGCCTGTTTCCGTAGCCTCATGAGCTGCTTTTTCTTCCGATAGTGGATCTTGGCCTCCAGGGTGGCTGTCACTGCCTGGTACTTCCAGCTAACCTCGTGAGCCAGGCGCCCCAGGTAGGCAAACTTTCTCGTAGGCTTCAGATGCACAACCTTGAGGGCAGCAGGAACCACCATCCACTTTTTCTTGTTATAGGGTGGTGGGATCCCATCAAACACCTTGAGGCGGTCCAGGGCAGCCTGGCCTCGCTTAGTCTTGTGGGGCAGCATGCCTCGCACAGTCCGCCAGAAAATGCGACTGGGGGCCCGGAAATGGTAGGGCCCAGGGTAAGGGTTGGTGTTCATCCATTTGCGGAGGAAGGCCAGGTACGTTAACTTGTTTCTGTAGAAATTGCCAGAAATATTGATGTCCTCACAGCGCACAACCACCACCTTCCAGCCCAGCAGTACCTGTTTGGCCACAATGGCCACCAAGCGACCCAGGAGATGGCCTCAGCCATCAAGCACCAGGACCTGCCCCTCCGCCATCTTCAGCAGCCGCCTGGGAAAAAAGCTAATTCTCCTTCTTAGTGCTCCTATAAAGCCTCCTGGAAGGAAAAACAAGGGTACATTTATAAATGTGATTTTTCTGACTTTACCTAAAAATCATGTAAGATACGTGAAACAAACCCAAAAAGCTACACATTCCTTCTCTACATACCCCCAAAAGAACCTACTTTTTATAAAAACTAAATATGTGAACCACAAATGACTGGGCTGTAGGTTTTAGTTCTTTTTCAGCTGTTAGATATGCTATTACCTGTTTTCCTCTCTCCTCTCCCAAACCATTCCTCTCAGACTAGGAAATTGAGTTACCTGGCTTGCTTAGAAACATATTCATAGTCTGTCTTTTGATTTCTAGCCCCTCAGTGAGGTAGGCATGTGAGACCCTCGGAGGAAAACAGAAGTAGAAATGCTTTTTTAATTAGAAATACGTTAAGAAGCTACATGTATCTTAACATTTACTTGTAAAGGAAGAGGCAAGAATTGATTACACTATGGGCAGCTACATTTTAAGTACTTTCTTCAGAGAGGGCATTTTTAAGACAGAAACCAATTACAAATTCTAATCCTGAGGGTAATTCAGACCTTGTTTGCTCAGCACAGATTTATTGACCGTCTCCTATGCTCAGGCACCAGGCCTGGCCCTAGGGTGACAGCAGTAAGGCAGACCCAGTCCCTCCCTTCACATGGATCCTAGTCTAATAGGGACTGAACATATGCTCACAGCTGTGAGTAGATTACAGGGAGAAAGAAATCGAAGTCTTTTCTGTTTGAGTTAAAGGAAACAGTAGCACATAGTTTTAGAGCAGAGGTCCTGACTCCTAGGTCCTTAAGGCCTGTTCTTCCCTGCAGCCCCTGTATGCGGTCTGAGGTAGTTCTCTCCACATTAGCTCTCAGCACAGCCCCTTCTACCCACTCTCACCCCATCCCCTCCAGCTTAAGAGAAATAAAGGAAGTATTCATTCTACAGAGGCAACCCCCAGCCCCCTCCCTTTGTTTTTTTTGAGACAGGGTCTCACTCTATTGCCTAGGCTAGAGTGCAGTGGTGTCATCACAGCTCACAGCAACCTCAAACTCCTGAGCTCAAGTGATCCTCCTGCCTTAGCCTCTCAAGTAGCTGGCTACAGTTGCATGCCACCATGCTGGGCTAATTTTTCTGTTTTTTGTAGAGCCAGGGGTCTCACTCTTGCTCAGGCTGGTCTCAAACTCCTGACCTCAAGCGATCTTCCTGCCTTGGCCTCCCAGAGTGCTAGGATTACAGGTGGGAGCCAGGAGCCACCATGCCTGGCCTAGAGCTCCTTTCTAGGACTTATTAACAAATCTTTAATTTCTCTTTATAGTATCTTAATTTCATCTTCTACTTTTCTGTGAAGATGCTGAAAACATTTTTTCAGAACTTGAGTTATATAAACATCACCTTTTCCTTAGTTGCCTTTCGCTAGACTATAGTTAAACCATTCCAGACTGGGAAAACTTGGTGTTTCAAATTAGGTTCTTCATGGCCTAATGAAAAAGCAATTATAATAACAACTATGTCACTCTTCTAAGCACTTTATGAATATTATATACAAGTCATCACATAACAGGCTGAAAGAGTTTAGGTGACTTGCTCAGGGTGACATAGCTATGGAATGTTGCAGCCAGGATCAGACCCTGGAATGTTACTCTGGAACCTATTCTCTTAATGGTGACACTCATAGCCTTGTAGCCTGCATTTCCCTGAGCCATTCGTACACAAAGATTCTGAGTTTTATTTTCTAAGAAGTGGCCAATTGCTGAGTGTTGCCTTAGAAACTGGAGTTCATTGTTTAGGATATAAATTGTGTTTTGTATTAAGATGCCTGAGGTTTCAAAGCAGAATATACCCTTCTGAAGCCAGTTTCTGTTTAGCTCTGATTTCCTATTTGCCAGATGCCCTTTTAGTTGTGGAAGTAAGCAAGGGTCAAAGTTAGTTTGATTTTTACTTTTAGTTTTCTTTTATCTGAATTAGAAGCTCAGCAGCAAAAGAAGTAAGCAAATAAGAGCTCATTTGTACTTTGGAGGAGTCTGCTTTTTTGGTAACACTGAAGTTAATAGGAAATGCATTTCCTCCTCCATAGATAATGCCATGTAAAAGTAGGTCCTTCTCCGTTTCTCAGTTAGACAAAAGGATGGCTTAGCAGCCTGGGGACTTAGACATCTTCAGTCCTTAAGTGAAATGTAGTGAGTGGCTTTGTACTGGATCCATTTGGGTTTTTTTGTTTTGTTTTTTGTGTTTTTTTAATTTAGGCCTTGCAATAACAATAATAATAATAATAGGAAATCTCAAAATTTACCTGTACCATTTGCTGTATGTTTAGGGACCAATGATTTCTCTTCTAATGTCCCCTTTCTTCCAGTGAATTAATCCACCTGGAAAGGTGTGATTTCAGCCTGTAAAGTCTAGATGCTATTTCCCATCTTAGTGTTGAATAGAGAGGGAGATATAGATTAAGAATTCATATTTCTTAAGAATTGATAAGGAGCTAAAAAGGTTAAATGGTTTGAACAGACATGGAATAAGTTGGTTATTGATTTTTCTGCTTTTCTCTGTCTTGTGCTTTTCATTCCATGTCCCATTCTCCCTCCCTCCCCCCGCTATCCCCACCCCACTTACGTTTCTAACCAGGTATATCTTTGCAAAGAATCTTTTTGAAAATGGTTCCCTCAGTGACATCGAATGGCATATCTATCAGGACTGGCATTCTTTTCTCCTGCAGGAGTTTGCCAGCCGGCTCATGTTACATGGCTTCATCTACCTCCAGGCTATGCCCCAGGTAACACAGAACCTAAAGCCTTAGACTTTAGGGCCATGTGAAACCTAAGTGGTGGCATTCTCCAAGCCCCTGATTTTCTGGTTGGAGAAATAAGAGTGCATAGAGAACAGTAGGTAAACACCCTCCCATCCTGGGATTGAGCGCCCTGCTTTCCACATGCTTTGTGCAGCACAGTGCTAAGGCAATTGCCTGTGCATAGAAGGGTCCCTCTTGATGTAGTAACAGCACAGAGCAAATTGGGCATTATATTTATCACTCAGGGTTTGCAGGTTGAACACTCTCACCTGCAGCCAATTGCCTCAGCTCCTCCCTCTCTCTTAGTGGGTCAGCAGCATCTGTAGTGGCCTTGATGGTTTCCTGAATAGGATGTGGGGAGAAAGAGAAGGAGGGTTTCCTCACCTCATCTTGACACTGCTCTAATTTATACCCCCCTTTTGCACCTTTGTGCCACTGGCAAGACAGGATGGACTACAGAAGTTGTACTTTGTGACTCTCTGATTTGGACTTTGGAGCTAGCCCAACACATGATGTCATGGCAGGAGCACTGAAGTCTCTGGAGAGAGCAATGGTCCTTGGCCTCTGGTGACTGGCAGTGACCTTGGGCAGCTCCGGGAAACCTTTCCACTGGTGGTGTCCTTGTTTGTAACAATCCACTGGCTTAGACTAGATGATCTCTAAAGGGTCTTCTGGAGTTGGATTCTGAGTCAAGGCAAGAGGTTTGTGTTTTTTTGTTTTTTTTTTTTTTTAGACAGAATCTTACTATGTTGCCTGGGCTAGAGTGCCGGGGCATCAGCCTAACTCACAGCAACCTCAAACTCCTGGACTCAAGCAATCCTCCTGCCTCAGCCTCCTAAGTAGCTAGGACTACAGGCATGCACCACCATGCCTGGCTAATTTTTTTTAGATATATATATATATTTTTTTTTTAGTTGTTCAGCTAATTTCTTTCAATTTTTTTAGTAGAGACAGTGTCTCACTCTTGCTCAGGCTGGTCTCGAACTCCTGAGCTCAAACGATCCTCCCACCTCGGCCTCCCAGAGTGCTAGGATTACAGGTGTGAGCCACCACACCCGGCTAATAGCTATTTTTTGAGAGATATATTTCTTTCAGCTTTTGAGACATACATCCAATGTATAGTCAACTGCCAGATATACCTACCACATAATCTTAGAAGGCGGGAAAGCTGTCTTCCATCTAGAGGCCATGGTTTTTAGATATGGGACGGGGCCTGTGGGCAGAAGGGGGGCTGAGAGTAGACCCAGCAGAGTCAGAGTGGGAGAGCCCCCGTCACACAGACTGCAAACAAGGGCCTTGCCTCAGGAAGGTGGCAGCCAGGAAAGAGGCCCTTGAATATGACTGGGACCAGATATTGGGGGTCTTTGTGTCAGGAGTTTCTGAAGATCATGAGGCAAAAGCTAGACCATAGGAGGGAATAAGGGATTCTACAGAAATAGATAGGATATAGGTTTAAAATGAAACTGAACTGGAGATTCAGTGAGGCCAGAGGGCTGAGAACCTTCCATGAAAGGAACCAAGCTGGTGGGGAATGGTGGCTCACCCTGTAATCCTAGCACTTTGGGAGGCCAAGGCAGGAGGATCACTTGAGCCCAGGAATTTGAGGTTGCAGTGAGCTTTCATGATGCCACTACACTCTAGCCCAGAGCAAGACCTATCTCAAAAAAAGAATCAAGCTGAAGTTAGATGCATTGATTGTAAGTTGACCAGGTGGATCACATTTATGTGAATTCTTTTAGTAATCTTCATTGCCCGGGAGCAGGAATAGAAGAGGCAAATTATGAAGGTGATTATACTTTAAGGGTAGGGATTGGTGTCAGTGATTGGGGGAAGAGGAGTCCCCTCCTGAAGAGGGCAGCTTGAAGTAGCTGAGTGTAGGGTTCAGGGTGAGAGAGAAGTCCCTGGCCCCCACGAGGGCTTATGGCCTGGGCCGAGAAGGGATGAGAGTGCCGTGGAGTTAGGTACTGAGTGAAGATTTGGTTGGAATTTGAAGAGGTGACAGGTTTCCCATGGGGTTGTGGGTTGGCTGGGCTGAAAGAAGCAGGAAGTTGAGCATTAGGAGAATTGAGAGTGCTGACCTAAACTTTTCCAAGAGAAACAACTTCAGCACAATCAACTTGGTGCCATGAAGACAGTGTTGGGAAGGAGCAAAGGAGGAAGTGGGCTGACTCATTCCTGGGAGCGAAACAGGCTGCTTGGCCAGCTGCAGAGCCTCTTGTTTCTTGGGAGTGGAGGTTGGACCGGGACATTAAGACCCAGCAAGGAAAGGAAGAAAGTCTTCCTCACTTTTCTGCTTTGTGTACTCTGAATGACCTTGTGAGAAAGGGACAGGGATGGTGTCTTTGTCCATTTTCTGTTGCTATAACGGAACACCTGAGACTGGGTAATTTATCAAGAAAAGAGGTTTATTTTGGCTCATAGTTCTAGAGGCTGAGAACTCTAGAGATTGGGCATCCACATCTGGTAGGCCTCTGGTGAGAGCCTCATACTGTGTCATCACATGGTGGAGACTGAGCACATACGAAAGTGCAAAACATGAGGGGCAGCCCTGCTTTATGGCAGCCTGCTCTCTCCGTAACCAATTCAGTGCTCCAGAGAGTACTCGCTCCTTTGAGAATTAACCCAGTCCTGACAGAGTGACACTACTCCCTCTTACTGACCTAATCACCTCTTAAAGGTACCACCTCCCAACACTGTCATACTGGGGACCAAATTTCCAACATGTGAATTCTGGGGTACACAAACCATAGCAGATGGCAATGGTGATTATTATCACTGGGGGGCTGATTTATCTTTTTATAGAGGCTGATTAAAGTATTTCAGCTCGGGTGGCATGAGGGGAGTTGAAGGACTATTGCAATATAATGACAGAAAAGAAAAATAGCTTATTCATTTTGGAATTGGATGGGGATTTTAGTGGTAGTTTGATAGCATTAGATCCAGGAACCCAGGTATGCCCATATTCCTTCTCTGAAGCCACCCCTGACCTCTTCTGTGAAATTTAGAGGTAACTATGCCCAAGGGAAGAGCAGAACAGAAGTTAAGATATTTCTATGTAAAAAGCTATGCAAGTGTCCAACAGTCTAATGCAGAACCCTGGTAAATACTGAATTTAGATGGAAGGTGGATCTCAGTAGGGCCTTCTGTTCCTTTCCACCTATTCTTCTCTAACTTCTAAAAAGCAAGCAAGCTGACAATTAAAAAAAAAATCAGGAGGCCGGGCGGTGGCTCACGCCTGTAATCCTAGCACTCTGGGAGGCCGAGGCGGGCGGATCGCTCAAGGTCAGGAGTTCGAAACCAGCCTGAGCAAGAGTAAGACCCCATCTCTACTAAAAATAGAAAGAAATTAATCGACCAACTAAAAATATATAGAAAAAATTAGCCAGGCATGGTGGCGCATGCCTGTAGTTCCAGCTACTCGGGAGGCTGAGGCAGAAGGATCACTCGAACCCAGGAATTTGAGGTTGCTGTGAGCTAGGCTGACGCCACGGCACTGTAGCCCAGGGAACAGAGTGAGACTCTGTCTCAAATAAATAAATACATAAATAAATAAATAAATAAATCAGAAGAGAAATGGCTGGGCTGCAGTATTCTCACACCAGCTCCATGGAATCCCATGGAATCAGGAGCTAGCCAGTGTGCCTCAAAAAGCCAGGCCCTGCCTGGGACTGTCACAGCATGGAAACAGCATGCAGATATACTGGAACAAATGGCACCTGTGTTTGGGGCTTGAGGGTACAGTGGCAGTCATGGTCCAGTTCCTGTCCTGTCTCTCACTCCAATCAGAACAACAGCTTTTCTTCCTGGGTAGCATAGGTTTAGGATAAGATTGGCAAAGGGTCCCTCCTCTGCCACTCAAATACTGAGTGATCCTCCTGTCTCAGCCTCCCGAGTAGCTGGGACTATAGGCGCTCATCACCATGCTTGGCAAATTTTTTCTATTTTTAGTAGAGATGGGGTCTCACTCTTGCTCAGGCTGGTCTTGAATCCTGAGCAATCCCCCTGCCTCGGCCTCCCAGAGTTCTAGGGTTACAGGCATGAGCCACCACACCCAACCTACACAGGATTTTTTTTAAAAAGAATTTGTTGTAACCTTATCAGTAAAGCAAGAATTATACCAAATAGTCAAAATAGGAGTTTACTTAGACTTCTAGGGAGAAAACATTTGCTCTGTTAAGCAAATTAATAGTAAAAAGGGAAATGTTAGCCTATTTTAATAGGAGATCAATGTAGCATCAATGTTTGTCTGCAAGCAATGAATGAATAATTACAAATAGCTTTTGTAAAAAAAAATTGCTCTGCCCTTGTGTGTACTTGAAAACATAAAGCCATATTTAAAAATATATATATTTTCACTAATTCGGGCATTTTTTTCCCCAGGAAAATTAGATAGTTTTGCTACATTTAGAAATCCTAAGCACTCTGGAAGGCCGAGGTGGGAGGATTGCTTGAGGTCAGGAGTTCAAGACCAGCCTAAGCAAGAGTGAGACCCCATCTCTACTAAAAATAGAAAAAAAAAAAAAATTAGCCAGGTGTGGTGGTGCATGCCTGTAGTCCCAGCTACTTGGGAGGCTGAGGCAGGAGGATCGCTTGAGCCCAAGAGTCTGAGGTTGCTGTGAACTAGGCTAATGCCACAGCACTCTAGCTTGGACAACAGAGCAAGACTCTGTCTCCAAAAAAAAAATAGAAATCCTAAAGCTGCCTTGCTGGTGGTAATATACATTGGTTAACCACTAAGGAGGCAGTTTAGCAAGTACACATTCTTTTTGGTCATAAATGAAATTTATTTATACAATTTCATCTCCTTAGAAGAAAAATAAGAGGGAAACAGCAAAGACCCCAAGTCTTTGGGAATATTGTATACTACATTGGGGAATTAAGTTTTAAGTATTTCAGAGAGGGAAGTCCTTAATCAGTGGGTTAGTCCATCTATTCTTCCAGGACAGACAACACTGAATAATGAAATGTTTGCCAGGCAGAAGGAGGAACGAGGGCAACTCAGGCAAAACAAACATTTGGAGCGAAAGTTTTGAGGTGTGAGAGAGTTTGGCCTGTCCCTTGGGAGGGAGGTCAAATCTGGTTAAAGCAGTGAGTTCAGGAGAGGAGCTAAGGAAGTTTAGGAGAAGTAGGAGGGTTGGCCTTGTGTGACAGGTAAAGGGGAATACATGTTTCTGTGCTTCGCACTTTTCTACCAGATGAACGCAGCATAGAATTATATGCACTCTGCAAAGGGCGGGGGGGGGGGGAGTTAGTCTCAAGCCTCACTTTTTTTTTCTCACTACTTTGTTTTATCTTTGACCTATGCAGTTTGCATTCTACTCCAGAATACATTTGGTATGATATGAAAGAGATGTTTTGAATTACTTACCACATTATAAGTACGATACTACTCATACTTCTCGAACCCTGGGGTTATGGCTGTAGGCAATAAGCAGCCTGTGAAGTATTTTAAGCAAGGAACATAATGCTGTTACTTTGCAGTACTATGGAAGGGTGAACTGAAGGGGACACACTGGAGGGAGGGAATCGCTTTTGCCAGGAGCTTGACATGCCCTACCTCAGTGAATCCTCAGAGTGTCCTGTGGGTGGGTGGATGCAGGATGAGGAAATGGAAGCCCACAAAGATTGCGCCACTAGTACATGATGAAGGCAGGAATTTACTCCTGGACTTTCTGCCCTTAAGGCCTGTGCTCTTTGCCTATACTTCTCTGCGTCCAGGAAGCATAGAGTCAGGAGGCTCTTTCCACAATCCACATGAGAGGCGACGAAGACCTGACTGGGGCAGAAGTGAGAGGAGAGGCAAGCAGAGAACCAACTGGAGAGAGATTAAAGAGAATTTAGTGACTTCCTGAATGTGGTTGAGAGGAGGAAAAAGAGGGAAAATTCAGGTCCCCGCCTTGGATGACTGAGTGGTTGATGTTTGCCATTAACCAGCTTGGGATGCTACAGAGGAAGAGCAAGTTTAAGATGGAGGTGGAGAGGATGGTGTAGATCTTCCAGTTGAACAACAAAACAGGACAGCAGAAGCAAAGTCGTGGCTTGTAATGCCTGAGATAGACATTGTGAGTGGGTCTCAGAGCCCCCCAAGATTGCATTGTAACAGTCAAAACAGCAAATGAGCTCACTGGGGCCTGGGGATTGTCTTTTAGGTTTGCTTGAAGAGACTACACCTGAGGGCCAGGGAGGAAGAGAAAGGAATTGAGCTGGCCTATCTCGAGCAGCTTCATGGTCAACACGAAGCCTGGTTTATTCACAAAACAACTAAGTAAGTAGAGAAAAGAGTGTTATCAGACAGAGACCTGCCTCCCTACAGCCAGTTAAAAACAAGAAGTTCACCAGGCAGCCCCATAAGAAAGTTCAGAATGTACTAGAAGTGGTTGGAAATGTCAGGCATTTTCCAACTCAGAAATTTAATATTGAATATAGTCTATACATTCCAAGAGACTATTTATTAGATTCTATTTCTCCAGCTTTTTTTTTTTTTTCTTTTTCTCTTAACATTTCCCTAGATTTAACATTGTGATTGATGATGATAGTTGGCTCAGGGTGAAAGGCTGAAAAATTTTAGAGAAATCGTCAGGTTTACTAAATTTACATTCCTAGTTTCTGCCTATGCTCCCCTGCAGGCTTGGCTGGCTGTCCATTTAAAATGTTTAGAGCTCTGACCTTTAGTATCACTCTCAAGACTAAAGAGAAATCTCAACCTTTCTTTTTCCAGCCAACTTGATTGAATTCGTTTTTTAAAGTACTGTTCACATGCAGTTTTATTGAGAAGCCACATGAATTTAGATCTGTTCTCAGCTTGGTGAGTATTTGAAGCTTGGCTCAAGTTTCTTTTCTTTTTTTCTGTCCCCAAACGTTCATGCTTCTTATAGGCTCCACTTTGAGGCTCTGCTGAACATTCCAGTGCTGGTATTGGATGTCAATGATGATTTTTCTGAAGAAGTAACCAAACAAGAAGAACTCATGAGAAAGGTGGGAAGGACCTTAACTCCTGCTTTCTAGTATACATTTTTCTTTCTAGCCTTTGCTTCAAAGTTCAGTATAATGGATCTTGTGCTTTCCATATCAAATTGCATCTCATGCTCCAAAGCCAATGGGATCTTGTACAAATTACAAATATAATCCCTAGTCTCTAAAGTATGAATATATTGGGCTAATAATTGTTAAATAATTGACTTGTAACACGTGCTTGCCAGCTGACTTTCTCCTCTAAGATATTCTAAAACTAAGGAATTAGACTTCTGGATTCTATTCCCAGCTCTGCCACTTGATGCCGTATGACCCTGGCCTGCTCACATTTCTTCTCCGTGCCTGTTTTCCCTTCCTAACAAAAACCTCATGGGTTTGGCTACATATGCATTGTGGGTAGACTATGTGAACAGTCTGCTAAATGTGAAATTTAACTTTTGATTTTTTCTCTTTCCCACAGGTAAACACCTTTATCAAGAATCTGTAACCAATACCATAACGTTCTAGCTGTGATCTGGGCTCTCTGAGGTTCTGAAAATGTTGCATCTTCCACCCACCTTTCTATGCCCAGCCCCTTTCACCCTTAGAGTACTCTAACACTCAGGGGGATGGTTTGTGTTATCTTCAGACTTTCCCATTGTCTTCTTTTATATATCAAGGACTTTGAAAATAAAGTTTACTTAAGTTTTGCTTATTTTCCTAATCCAGTTCATTTATTTCAGCATGTATCTATTGGTACCTGCTCTGAACTCCCCTCTGGACCAGCAGTTTTCACCTGAGGAAAGCATTAGCCTTTCTTCTTCAGTCCTTTACCAACCAGATTTCCTGTGTGTTCACTTATTCCCTCTGACATTCCAGGGTAGGGATTGCTCCCAGAACCCTCAACCAAGCCCTGCCATGCATAGAGGGAAATAGAGTGGTTTAGGAATGAAGAGCAGCTCAAGCGTGAGCCCCCAGGGCTAGGAAATGGAGCCCAAACTCCAGGAAGTTTCTTTATCCCTTCCCATCTGCCACTCATAGTATGGAGGATAAGGATGGGGAATTTAGTTTTTTGTCCTAGAGATAAAGAACCTGGCCAAAAGAAAGATAGGAAGAAAACATCAAGAACCCAAGAATTTAGCATCTAACACATTTAGGGTTGGTTGTCCTGGCATTCTGGCTTACTCTAAATACCTTACCCAGTGAGTTTCAGATGACCTTAATGGAGCAAATCTCTGCAGGAAAGAAAGAAAGAAAATAGTTTTTGTGCTACTCTTCAAGCTTAATGGACAATTTATTCTTTTTTTTTTTTTTTTTTAAATAAATAAGGTACATGCCACAATGTCTGGCTAATTTTTCTATTTTTAGTAGAGACGGGGTCTCGCTTTTGCTCAGGCTGGTCTTAAACTCCTGAGCTCAAGTGATCCTCCTGCCTTCACCTCCCAGAGTGCTAAGATTACAGGCATGAGCCACCACGCCTGGGCAACAATTTATTCTTAAAGGAGGAAAGTGCCTGCCTGTGTAGATTGAAGTGCTCCATTGCCAGAAGCCTGCAGGTCCATGATTCTCCAGATTTCCTGCACTGAACCCTTGACAGTTCTGCAGGTGAGTGTCCCAGGAGACAGAAATCTGTATTTCTGTCCTTTATGCTTTGGGAAAGCAAGCATGAGATTTCTTTCTAACAAACATGTAATATAGGCTGGGTGCAGTGGCTCACCCCGTCTCTACTAAAAATAGAAAATTGGCCGGTCGTGGTGGCACACACCTGTAATCCCAACTACTTAGGAGGCTGAGGCAGCAGGATTGCTTGAGCCCAGGAGTTTGAGGTTGCTGTGAGCTAGGCAGACACCACAGCCTCCTAGCTCAGGTAACAGAATGAGCCTCTGTCTCAAAAATATATATATATATATATATATGTAATATCATAGAAGTGCAGCAATTTCTTTATCACACTTATTGAAAAATTTTTGGCAGCTTTATTGATACATAATTCACATACCGTACAATTCACTCACTTAGTGTATAATTCAGTGGTTTTTAGTATAATCATAGGGTTGTACAACAAACACCACAATGCCAGAACATTTTCATCACCCCAAAAAGAAAGCCCAAAAAGCCCATACCCCATTTTTCCCCCCAGCTTTCTCCCTCCCATCTTCCAGCCCTAGGCAACCACCAATCTACTTTCTATCTCTACAGATTTGACTATTTTTGACATTTCATATAAACAATCATAATATGTAGTATTCCGTAGCTGGCTTCTTTTACTTAGCATAATGTTTTCAAAGTTCATCCAAGTTGTAGCATGTATCAATACTTTAATCTTTTTTATGGCCAAATAATATTTTATGGGTATACTACTTTTTTTATTCATTCATTGATATCTGTCATTTTGATTATTACCATCCTAGTGTGTGTGGGATGATATCTCATTGTGGTTTTGATTTGCATCCCCTGATAGCTAATGATGTTGAGCATCTTTCCATGTGGTTATTGGTCATTTGTATATCTTATTTAGAAAAATGTCTTTTCAGGCTGTGTATGGTGGCTCACGCCTGTAATCCTAGCCCTCTGGGAGGCTGAGGTTGGAGGATCGCTCAAGGTCAGGAGTTTGAGACCAGCCTTAGCAAGAGCGAGACCCCGTCTCTACTAGAAATAGAAAGAAATTAATTGGCCAACTAAAAATATATATATAAAAATATTTAGCCGGGTATGGTGGCGCATGCCTGTAGTCCCGGCTACTCGGGAGGCTGAGGCAAAAGGATTGCTTGAGCCCAGGAGTTTGAGGTTGCTGTGAGCTAGGTTGATGCCACGGCACCCTAGCTCGGGCAACAGAGTGAGACTCTGTCTCAAAACAATTAAAAAAAAAAAAGAAAAATGTCTTTTCAAATCTTTTGTCAATTTTTCATTTAGGTTATTTGGCTTTTTATTGCTGAGTTGAAACAGTTTTTTATACACTCTGGGTGGAAGTCCCTTATCACATTGATATATGATTTACAAATATTTCTCCCATTTCATGAGTTATCTCTTCCTTTCCTTTTTTTTTTTTTTTTTTTTTTTTGAGACAGAGTCTCACTCTGTTGCCTGGGCTAGAGTGCCATGGCGTCAGCCTAGCTCACAGCAACCTCAAACTCCTGGGCTCAGGCGATCCTCTTGCCCCAGACTCCCGAGTAGCTGGGACTACAGGCATGCGCCACCATGCCCGGCTAATTTTTTAAATATATTTTTAGTTGGCCAATTAATTTCTTTCTATTTTTAGTAGAGACGAGGTCTCACTCTTGCTCAGGCTGGTTTTGAACTCCTGACCTTGAACGATCTGCCCGCCTCCGCCTTCCAGAGTGCTAGGATTACAGGCGTGAGCCACCGCGCCCGGCTTCTTCGTTTTCTTGATAGTATCCTTTGAAGCACAAAAGTTT
>CAUYPO010112184.1:0-71298 GCA_963574435.1 Cheirogaleus major
TGACTCAGCTGACTCTATAACGCTGGGTGCCCCAAACATAATTAAAAGCGTTAAGAATTTGGCAAACATAATGAGTAAGATGTGCAACGTATGGGGTGTGGTTATGCTTGAGGCTCTGCCTCGAGGGGGGAGGGGGGTGCGTGGAATATATATAACCGTAATATTTGTACCCCCATAATATGCTGAAATAAAAAATAAATAAATAAATAAGCAAATCAAAAAAAAAAAAAAAAAGATCAGGAACAAGACAAGAACACCCACTCTCATCATTTCTTTTCAAATACTGTTATTCCTGGCCAGAGCAATTAGGCAAGAGAAAGAAAAAAAAGCATCCTAATAAGAAAAGAAGTTAAATTGTCTCTATTTGCTGACAGTGTAAACCCTAAAGACTCCACCAAAAAACTGTTACAACTAATAAGCAAATTCAGTAAATATGCAGGATACAAAATCAACATATAAAAATCAGTAATGTTTCTATATGCTACTAAGAAACTACTCATAAAAGAAATTTTTTAAAATATCATTTATACTAGCAAAAAAATTTAAATACTTAGGTATAAATTTAACCAAGGAGGTAAAAGACCTGTATAATGAAAACTATAAAAAATAACTGATGAAAGATATTAAAGAAAATACAAATAAATAGAAAGATACCTGTGTTCATGAATTGGAAGAATTAATATTGTAAAAAGTGATCTACAAATCCAATGCAATCCCTATCAAAATTCCAATGTCATTTTGCACAGTAATGGAAAAAATTATCCTTAAATTCACATTGAACCACAAAAGAATCTGAAGAGTCAAAATAATCTTGAGCAAAAATTACGAAGCTGGAGGCATCACACTTCCTTATTTTCAAGATGTATTATAAAGTGATTGCAATCAAAACAGCATGATCCTGGCATATAAACAGACATATCAACCAGTGATGCAAGATAGAAAACCCATAAATAAATCCGCACATTTACAGTCAACCGACTTTTGATAACGGCTTCCAGAGACACAATGGGGAAAGGACAATCTCTTCAATAAATGGTATAGGGAAAACTGGATATCCACATACAGAAAAATAAAATTAACCCCTTATCTTATACCACATATAAAAAAATCAACTCAAACTGGATTAAAGACTTAAATATTAGTATTGAAACTGTAAAACTACTAGAAGAAAACATAGGGAAAATCTCTAAGGCATTGGTCTAGACAATGATTTTTTGGATATGATCCTAAAAGCATAGGCAAGAAAAGCAAAAATAGACAAATGAGATGGCATCAAACTATTATATAAAACATCTGCATGGCAAAAGTAACAATTAACAAAGTGAAGATACAACCCATAGAATAGGAGAAAATATTTCAAACCATACATTTAACTGATAATGGGTTAATATTCAAAATGTATAAGGAGCTGAAACATCTCAATAGCAAGAAAACAAATAATCCAATTTAAAAGTGGGCAAAGGACCTGAACAGACATATCTAAGGAGACATACAAATGGCTAATAGGTGCATTAAAAAATGCTCAGCATCACTAATCATTAGGGAAATACAATTAAAACCATAATGCGATATTACCTCACAACTGTTAGAATGGATTTTATGAAAAAGATGAAATATATTGCGGGAGAGGATGTGGAGAAAAGGGAACTCATACATTGTTAATGGAAATATAAATTCATACAACTATTATGGAAAATGGTATGGAAATTCCTTTAAAAACTAAAAATAGAACTACAGTACAATCCAGTTATCCTACTTTTGGGTATATACCCCAAAACACTGAAATCAATATGTCAAAAGGATATCACATTCCCATGTTCATTGCAACATTATTCGCAATAGCCAAGATATGAAAACAACCTAAGTGTCTATCAGTGAATAAATAGATAAAGAAGATGTGGTATATACATACAAGAGAACACTATTCAGCCTTTACAAAGAGGGAAATCCTGTCATTTGCAATAACATGAATGAATCTGGAGGACATTATCCTCAGTGAAATAAGCCAGGCACAAAGGACAAATTCCACATGATCTCACTTATACATGTGGAATCTAATAAATTTAAAGTCACAGAAGTAGAAAGTGGAATGCTGATTACCAGAGGCTTGAGGAGGTGAAAAAGCATTGGGAAGGTAGGAATGGAGAGTTGTTGACCAAAGGGCACAAAGTTTCAGATGGACAGGATGAAGAGGTTTTGAGATCTATTGTACAACAGGGTGACTATAATCAATAATAACATATATTTCAAAATAATTAAGAGAGTACATTTCAAATGTCTCATCATAAAAATTGATAGGTAACTGGGTAATTAATATATTAACCAGCTTGATTTAACCATATCACATTGTATACACATATCGAAACATCAAATTGTACCACATAAATGCATAAAATTATTGACACTCAAAAATAATATTAATAATTTTTAATATATATATATAGTATACCCTAGTAAAGCACTAAAATTGATATAATTCTGGTAGTCCCCTATTATCAGCAGGGAATATATTCCATGACCCCCAGTGGATGCCTGAAACCCTAGATAAAACCAAACCCTACATATACTATATTTTTTTCACCTGATAACTGAGATAGCCACTAAGTGACTAACAAACAGGTAGGTATACAGTGTGAATATGCTGGACAAAGGAATGATTCATATTCTGCATGGACAGAGCTGGACAGCATGAGATTTAAACATGCTACTCAAGTGGCACACATTTAAAACTTATGAATTATTTATTTCTGGAATTTTCCATGTAATATTTTCAGACCACGGCTGACTGTGGGTAACTGAAACTGCAGAAAGCAAATCCAGGAATAAGGGGAGACTACTATAAGAGTATAAATAAGAGGTATAAATAATAAGCCAGTAGTCAAGTTAAAATGGAATCATAATTAAAATTCAAAAGCAGGCAGAAAAGGTAAAATAGAAGAAAAATGCAGGTTAAAAAAATAGAAAACAAATAGAAAGTTGGGCAGATTTTACTCAAACCGTGTAAATGGTTACATTAAGGGTAAATTACCTAAACATACTAATTAAAATACAGAGATGCTCAAATTGAATAACAAAACAAGAGCCAAATACATACAAGGAACTCTTTTTTAAAAATTATGAGAAAAACATACCATTTAAACCCAAATCAAAAGAAAGCTGGAGTGGCTACATTCATATCAAAGCAGCCTTCAAAACAAGAAATATTGCCAGAGATGAAGAAAATTACACAATGCTAAAGAGTACACCAAAATGACATAAAAATCCTAAATGTGTACACATCTAGCAAAAGAGTTTCAAAATACATGAAGCAAAACTGATAGAATTAAAAGGAAAAATATACAGACTACATCTATTGATAGTGATTTCAACACAACTCTCTCAGTAATTGACAGAACGAGTACACAGAAAGGATCTAGAAGACCTCAATAACAATATCAATTGACAACCCAACAACAACAGATTAAACATTCTTTTGAAGTGGACATGGAACAGTCAGCAACATAGATAATATTCCGTGCTATAAAACAAACCTCATCCAACTAAAAACTGATATAATACAAAGTGCCTTCTCTGGCCATAACAAAATTAAATTATACATCAATAAAAGAAAGATATCTGTAAAAACCCCCAAATATTTACACATTAGACTATATACTTTTAAACATCCCATGAGTCAAGGAGCAAGTTAAAAAGAAAATTAAAACATGCTTTAAATTGCATGAAAATGAAAACACAATATATCAAAATATATTAATATAAGGTGCTAAAGAAATGCTTAGTGTGAAATATATAGTGCAAAAGGCTTCTATTTTCTAAAAGTCTTCGATCAATTATCTAAGAACAATGACCCTAGCACCTGTTCCCTTTTCCTTTGCATCAGAGTGAATTATTTTTAAGGAAGATACACATGTCCAAAAGATAAATTTTCCAAACACATGCATGTGCATTTTGAAGCCAGACATTATAATCAATTAAGATGCATTCCTAGAACATCTGGTCACCAGCCAGGCATCCAATTTAGGAAATATCACTTTAAGCATTAAATGCAACTGCTTTCAATAACATTTTGCCTCCTTCCTTTGAAAGCAAAAGTGTCTGCTTCAAAACTATTGTTTGTATTTCAAAAGAAATTTACTTTATTATTTGCTACTACTTGTTATTTTGTGGGTTTTTTTTTTTTAAAGACAGGGTCTACCTTTCTTGTCCAGGGTGGAGTACAATGGCACAACCATAGCTTGTTGCAGCCTCAAACTTCTGTGCCCAAGTAATCCTGCTGCATCCAGCCTCCTGAATAGCTAGGACTACAGGGATGTGCCCCCACAGCTGGCTAATTTTTTTTTTCCATAGAGATGGGGTCTTACTATGTTGGCCAGGCTAGCTCCAAATTCCAGGGCTTAAGTGATCATCCCACTTCGGCCTCCTAAAGTTCTGGAATTATAGGCATGAGTTACCATGGCCAGCTACAACTTATTTTTCTTATGGAAGAAGATGAAAACAGACAAAATATACAGTAGGAGAGCATAAATAAAATAATAAAGTTATGGTTATAAGTAATGTGTTCTGAACTTAGAGTGACTAGGCATTGTAGATTGCCCACAATCAATAGGATTCCAGAGACATGGGACTTTCAATCCTAAAACTGAGAAATTCCTGGGCAAATCAGGACAGGTTGATGACCCAAGACATACATCTCTAATGAACCATAGATATCTATTTTAATTGAGCAATTTGTAAAATAAATTATTAATATCAACTCTAAAAACAAAACAATTCAATGTTATCTTACAACACATGTTAACTTGATTTTTTACTTCTTTTCATGGGATCTAACCCTGTGCTGACAAATCCGCAGGTTATATCCTCATGGCCTCAGTCCTGGAACCATCAATGCTTCCTAGATTGGCTGCACACATGTTTTCCGTTTGTTCTTTCTTTTTTTAATAGCTATCACTACTTTCTCTATTGGAAACATACTTGGAATCCCCAGTTCCACTTGACCCCATCTTCCCAAATGTGTAACAAAGCAACAAGGCTAGGCCTGCCCCTAACTAGAATTTCATTTTCTCTCCTTTTCAGATGGTGTAGTCAAGGCAATGGCTCTCCATGCATGTGTAAGTGCCTTTGTATCAGTGTGCAAGAATGTGTATAAGTGGGCTTTTGGGGGCTACCACAACCACCACTGAAAGGGCTTTTACAAATCACACAAATTCCCACCCCTAGAAGACTCTAGTATGATTCCTGGAGAACTGGGGTGAGAAGTAGCAAATAGTAGTTTGAAAATGTCTCACAGTTGATTTTGTAATATCTATTCTCAACTCGCCAAGCTCTACCAACACACACACACGCACACACACACACATACTCACATATCCCACTGGAATCCTGATGAACTAATTATCTACTTCATTCTTGCTAGTATTTGTTAAATCTTTCACCCTTCCTATCCTGCCTCCCTGTCACTCACTGCCTATACACACACTCTCATGTGTGCATACACGTGCACACACAGGCATCATGAAGGCATTTCTCTTTGGGAAGAAAAACAGTAGTGAAATAGCAGGCAATTCAAATGATGAAAGATTCATCTTAGAAGAAATCAACCATGCAAATACCCTCCTTGTAGTCTACAGCTGTGAAGAGAGATTATGCTTTGTTAAGACTATATTTTTATTTATGCATCCTCTCTCCATTAAGAAACATTATTGCCAAGGATGTTCTATAGTATATTTATGTAAAGTGTTGTTATATTTCATTTTTTTTCTATTGCAATTTTGCACACAGAAAAAAAAAAAAAAAAGAACTAGGTTTATGTGTCAAAGTTACTATATCAGGCCCAAGGTTGGTTACATATGGGATGGAGCAAACTTTCCAGAGCCACATTAGGAAAGCCCAAGCCCAGAAAAATGATCTCTGGAAAATACCTAGTGGGTTTATTCATACCGGGGGCTTACCCATCATTGGTTTTGTTCATTTGCTTACCCAAATTGGACATTAAACAGTGATATCTGAGTTTGTCAGAGAATTTTTCTTTCAATCTCACATAAATCTGTGGGAGTCCAAGTAAAACTGCACGAATTTGTATCAGGATGCTCTTCTCACTGGGAAATGAATTTGGCCAATTGTCTACCATTCTTTATTACAATATTCTTAAATAGAATAAGAATGTCCCTTTTGGGTGAGACCATAATTTCCAATCTTTTTGTATATTTGGCTCAAAATAAACATTCTTCTCCATTTCCCTGTACCTACCATTAATAAGAACAAAAATGTTTTTTAAAAAAAGTGGTCTGGGGTATGCCAGGGAAGAGAGAGAACCCCTGACATCTTTTGCTTGCTTCTTGAAGGGTAATCCTTGTGCTTCCTAGTAATCTAAAAAGCTAAGAAGATTGAAAAGAATTTCAAAATAGGTATGCAAGTGTTCACCAGACTTAGTGATATATTTCTAAAGGTCAAAACAAGCCACAAGCCAAGGATCATCTTGTTCTCAGACACCCAAGTTGTATCATCAATGTCCAAGTAACCACCAGCAATACTGGTGGGAGGGTAGCCTTTTGGAATTCTTAGTAAAGTCTCATTAATCTGACTTCACTAATAGGGAATCTGTGATAATCCAGAGATGGAGTGGAACTTTAACTTTGTGTTCTGAATGAGAATTGAAAATGTAAGTATACTTAAAATATTAACCTATTTAAAATGAATGTAAACTGTTTCGCATTTTATAATATTATTAACAAATTCACAGAGACAGAAAATAGAACAGTGCTAGAGAGTAGAAGAGAATAGGGGCTGGGAGTTAGTTATTACTTAATGGATTTATACCCATTAAGTTTCAATTTGGTATGAAAATGTTCTGGAGATAGATAGTGATGATGCTTGCATGACAATGTGAATGTATCTGATGTTAACTGAACTGTCTACTTAAAAATAGTTAAAATGGTAAAAAAAAAAAATAGTATTGAATGCAAACAATGATTTCAAATCTTAGTTTGGCTATTACGCTTTGCAAAGTAGAACATATGCACTCCTAAAAATACCCTCTAATTTTGAAACATTCTACCGTTCAATTCTACCCAGCACATTTATTCCCAGGTAATCTGGAAAAGGTAGCGCACATAGTGGCTCACAAGCCTAATTCAGTAGTCAGACCATTAGGATTAAATCCTCACTTTACCAGTTTCCAGCTGTGAGAGCTGAACAAGTTTCTCACTTTTTCCTTCTATAAAATGATGCTGATAACTATAATTACCTCCTAGGATCTTTGTGAGATTTAAATGAGTAAATATATATAGAACATGTTGAATAGTTCCTGTCGTATAGCAAACATTCTATAACTGTTGCCTAAGAAGTTTTGCATCAGTGTAACAAAAAATATTAAAGTTTGTTACTAAGTGAAACACTTATGCGCTGATAAAGTAGGGATGGTTATTTTTTAAATAACGTACAAGAAAAAATTGTTGAAAGGCAGTAAAGAAAATATCTTTAAAAATTTGCAAAAGCGTCTTTAATAAAACTATTCCAGTTGTGTATGTTTAAAGTTTTATAGGTAATTTATTTTTCCATTGTACAGTGATTCTTCAACTCACGAATAACGTTTGCGTATGTATGTCCTCTAAGCAGTAGACCATGCAAAATAACAGTCTTTGCCACTTTTCATTTGTAGACTATTAATGGGAAACAACTTTAATTATTATTTATTCATGTTTAAAATTTAATGAAGATATGAATAATTTTAAATTTTTGCTATATATACAAAAATGGAATATTAAACTTGCAATGTATCTAGCCATCTCATTTTTAGAAGTATAGCAAATGGAATTTATCACAGGAAATATTTATTTAAAAGTGAATGAACATGAATAATGAATAATAGGAGTAGCCATTACCTATTAAAACCATCACTTATCACAAAGAAGGAAATATTATACTAGTGTCACTATTTCCCTATTCATAAATCTTATTGAGGAGACCAGCCTTCCCATGAACTGACACTAACTAATTGTTTACTGTCTATACCAAAATTTTCCCCAACTGTTGACAAACCAATCACAAGGGTGCACAGCAGGGGATGGGACCATTTCTCCTACTAATCTTTTAGGCAATTTCTCCCACATATCTTGGCAGGAAGCCTGTAACAGTTTGAACAGAATTGTGCACAATATGTGCAGCGCAGCCAAAACTCATTAAATGCCTTTGTCTCATGCATCTTGTGAAACACAATATTGCACCCCTGATGAGCAATGCCTCCAAATGTTATGTTAACATTAAGATCACCAGAAATCATTAATTTACTCGTCAAATTACATCTCTCAACAGCATTTAGACAATGTTCTAGGGAATAATCTGCCTATCACCAAGTATAAATGAAATTTTAATGAGTGCTTTCCAGGTACTTCAGACACAGGTTAAGAAAGAGCTCTAGAATATATATTTAATGACTAATATATGTTAGAGGATGAGACCTTAACTTAAACCTAACACATTTTACACATTTTTTTCCAGGTGCAAACAGGATTTTCATAGCACTCTGGCTTCATTAAAAGACCACTTTCAGAGAATTAAAGTAAGTTTTCAATTTTTAGCTCTACCTTCTTTTTATTTATGTCTATTTCCAGGTCCATATTTAACTTTACCCCCAGTGCTAGCATTCAACATCTGTATTTTCCCATGTTATAGGTTATTCCTAAAATGCCCTTGTTATCTCAAATAAAGCCTACTAACAGCTATTTCCTCTCTTTCTAACTGCACTTGAAAATGCACCTAATCAACACATGATCTCTGACTAGCTAGAAGACAGGGGGACCTCCTCTAATCCCCTTTGTTAAACACTCTCAGATGGTCCTGGGTACCACAAAATGCAGTGATCTCTGTGACTATCTACATTTAAATAAATTATTTAAATTTACATTTTAAAATTATGCTTGCTTCTTCTCTCCCAGATTATAGACCAAAAGCTATAAGGCTTTTTGGTTGATTCGGCATAAAATATAGATCATCACCATATACCAAGAGGCATTTAATAAGTAGCATGTAAATCATTATCTACAAAATTTGATAAACATAATAGCCAACCTGGTTAAATGAAATACTAAAAATGTTATATTCCTCAACATCAGTGTTTTCTTCAACTAACATCCTTATTGTCTACCTTTACCTAGGAAACATTTTTGATTAATAAATGAGCAATCTTTTATCTTTCAATGACAAAATCAAATAAAGTACATGGCAACTTGAGCAATATGGCAAAAATTGATCTTTAAAGCTGACAAAAGAATCCTCAAATCAACAAAAAATAAATCAATTTAGTCATTGACTGTGGACAAGGCCAACACACATAGGTCAAAATTCAACTGCATTTGATGCAACAATCAAGAAATCATTTTTTCCCTTTGCCATTTGCTAAATTCTATCTTTAGCTAGCCTCCCTTACTTCAATTTTTAAAAGTATTTTAAGGAAATGACAATGATAACATGGTATTTATTGATTTGGAAAATAATTCCTTTATTGGTTTTGTTTTTAACAGATAATGGGCTAAGATATAAAAACACATTTTACAAATGTAAAATCCTCTTATTTTGAGCAACATCACAACATAAAATACTGCTCCCTGATTTGCTGATAAACAGTATTAAAGGAGAAGGCAAATAAAATGATTTGTACAAGCAGCTGAGCTCATCATTCAACAGAATCCATAAGAATGATAGGTCATGTTCTACTACAGTTATTTTTGGACACCTGAACATGGCAATATTATAAGATCAGCCTTATTCAGATTTGTGACTGATGATTCAGACAAAGTCAGGCCAGAAACAAATGAAGGCTTAGAAGAACTTTTCAAAAATTAGGTGCTCAATTTTGTAGCAACTGTAACTTTTTTTATTAAAAAGAAATGTTTTTTAAAGCCTCAATAAAGAAGGAACAAAAAATATGAAAGATTGCATTAATGTTTGCCCCCCAAAATAACAAAGGTAGACAAAACAATCAAATAAAAAGCCTGGAGAAAAGACATCATGGCATGAAGTCTGTGATAAAACATGATAACTGGGGGATGATTCTGAAGCCAGACCACCTGGGGCCATCACTAGCGCATTTTCTAATCACCATCACCAGATTGGTTTGTGTCTGTTCCTTTCATTTGGGATTCTTTTGGCTTCAGCCAAAAGAGGTAAGTAGCTGATTTTTACCCATATTCCTGATGAGATGAGACCTATTCCTGTGAATTATTGTTTTTAGAGGAGTAATTGTAAGTCCCCAACATGATGAGTCCTCCAAGGGTGAATAATGGTCTTCAACTTAAAGTTAAAAAAAGACATTTCAAAATATTAAAAGTACCATGATAATAACTTTGAAACTTAATTGCAAAAGATGGGGATAGCAATATCTAATATGGCAATTATCTGAAATGAGTGCCAATTAAAGGTCACAGGAACCTACAAAAAGGCTATGAGTACTCCATTACACATTGCTAATTTGGGTAAATAGAGATAGCAGTATTACATGTAAATTGTGCAAAAAGAACATACTGCAAATATATTTCTATAGCTATGTTACCCATTTTACTGCTGTGTGTCTAATGAACAAGGGAGCTCCTGTCTTTATTAATAGCCTGCAAGAGTGGCATTTGCTTTACAAAAGAATTGTCAGTAAAGGACAGAGGCGCTCCCAGAAGTCATCCACTCTACTAATCAGTGCATTTACTACTGACACATGGATTTAAAAATTGACCAATACAGAATCAGACACCTGTATCACAGTGTTTTAAACACTCCAGGCATGAGATGTAAAATGGTCCTGGTAACATATGTATTTTGAGCAAGAAGACATTTCAAAACCATTTTTGCTATGTCCTAATGTTTCAAGCACTTTGCCAAATAGTCCTACCATGTAAGTATTCTCCCACTGGGATAGACTGGTCAAGGATATTTCAAAACAATTGTATCATTTTAAGGAACCCACTCCTATTGTTCCCTAAGGAAAAAGCCTGTGTGTAGATTTTTCTTCAAAGATCTTTAACAACAGGTATATTAATAAGGTTGTTAATATCTTGGCTACTGTTTATGTATACTGAACACTGTGCATTAGATAATAAATACAGCGATGATACATGGAACATATTATAATAATTATTTTCAGTTCTTTTCTGGGGGATCTGTTGCCATTAGGGAGCATTAGTTGGCAAAAATCACATTCCCCTCCAGCACAGCTTCTATTGTAGCTTTCTAGAAACACCAAATGCTAGAAGCCTCCTGGGGATGGAAACAGTTTTTCAATCATGGATGATGGCTTCATTTGGTGCCTTTTCACTTAACAGTCATCAACAGAACCATTTCTATACTATTTCTGATGCTATTCTATTGTGAAATAATTTCTCTGACCAAGATTTATGTTGAAAAAAATCACAAAGTGTTATCTGTTCCCATAACACATTACTTAATAGCATTTTCTTCTAAGAACAGGCCAATCGTTTTTCCTTATGGAACATTCTTCTTATGGAAAAATATTTTAGACATGCAGAGGTATTATTTTCCAAATGAATTATGACAGGACTTTTGTGAAGATGCTAAATTATCTAGATGAGGAACACAGTTTCAGATTTTACAAGGATTTTGCAATCCTACCTTAAAAACAAATTCAAAAGAAGACATTATGGTCAGGATCATAGCTAACTAAAAAATTGATGCAATTATCTCCTACATACAGCCTTTAAAAGAAATTATCTTAATTCAATTCTCCAGATAACTTGCATAAAAATGCTATTTGAGTTTAATTCAACTAGAAAACCTCACTTTCCTTCAGCTGTTTTATTATACAAACTTGACATTACATAAATACAGCAGAAATATAGACTTTAAGTAAATAAAAACAAATTAATATATGAACATATAGTGTTTCCAATTCTAGTGATTGCTTAGGTAGCTAGGTTTTACTTCACTTTCTCTGTTGATAAGAAAAATAATTATTAGTGATAGATTAATGAAATTACTTTAAAATCATGATTCTGACAGTTTAAGGTAAAGTTTATGCTATTATCAATTCAAATTTTACTGCCTTTTTAGTAATTTGTAAATCATGTTGACACTTTTAAGAAAAATGTCCATATTAGCTAAGTCTAACTTTTACTGCTTTATTATTTCAATTATGTATTTTGGAAATGGAAACCTTTGACCTTAAAATAATCAAGTAATAAAATAAAGTAGTAAAAGAAATTGAAAAACCATACATCTGACTCTTTATTTCAAACCATTATGATGAAAAGTCAGAAAAGAAATTGATGACTTCCATTCATAACAAATTGAAAAAGGAAGCAAATCCCTCTTTATCTTGAAAGTGTATATCTAGATCAGGATGAGTAAAAATGGATAAGCTCTGTTTGGTCAATGTAATGGGTAGTTACTGTTGTACTGATATTTTTGATGGCTTAGCCCAGATGGCACTACTTTTTATCAGTTTTACGTGAGAAATTAGTTGGCCATTCACTAAATTTATTTCCAAAAAACAATGCTTACTATTTTAAGAAACACTATGATACAAACACTATATCATAAAGAAAAGTAGGAAAAGATAATGTCCTCTACCTTTGAAATCTCGATAACATTTTAATGTTAACTAACAATGGGTCTGCTTTTTCCTATATCAGTGGTAACATAATATTGAAAAATCCTGTTTGAAAAAAATACAAAAAGAAGATGAAGAAACATGCCAGAAATGTTTCAAATATATTGTAGAAAGAAAATTTTAATAAAAAATATGGGAACCCTTTACATGGAAATTTCCTTAGCATTTTAATATAAGACTTTGTTATTGGCACTTACACGATATTTCAATAATTACCATATTGTCTGCTTATCATTACTAACTAAAATTTCTAAGGACAAAAACTATACTCATTCCTATGGAAATATCCAATTAAGGAGTTTAAAAGTATAAAACCTTTGCTCTTAATATTATTTATTATATATTAAATCAAATGAAATACAATACTAATCTTGGGAAGTAACTACTTAAAATATAAAAATACTACCTCTAAATCTACCTCTGCTCTGTGATTATTCTTCCAGTTCAGCTCCCTGTACAAACCTAATCTATGTTCAAGCTTATTTAAACATATCAATCTTCTAAGAGTTTAAATATGAGATGCCCTTATAAAACTTAGCCAATTACTCAAGCTTGTTACTAGCAAACACAGCTTCAAGCAGACTCCAAAGGCAAGCCCTGTCAGAGAGGGATTTCCTGGGCTTACCCTCTTCTAAGTCTATCTCATTGGAGTAATCAAGACATCAAAGAAAGGCCACATCCCTGAAATATTACTTATTCTTTGTGTTGGACTTTTCAGAGTTGTGCTCCAGATTTCTGCTGCATTGGTTTCCATTATCACATCTACTATGTGCTACTCTTTTAAAACTTATGTTTACAGGGGAAAATATGAAGTCCTCACCCACTGAGAAGACCAAACTCCTAAACTCAATATATTTTTATCTTCTATGTATTTATGGTCAAATGTATTTATGGTCCTTTAAAGAGTAAAGGAAGCAAATGAAGCAAAGCATCAAAATACATGTTGCAGTTCCATTTAGGTGTTAGTTTAGAAGCCCAAGGACATTGTCTTATGAGAGAACTTCCACCTCTCAACAAATCAAAGTGTATTTTCTCTGACTAGTTCCTTAACTGAAATGAAAAGGTAATTTGGATCATTTCTTGAACATACTAACACAATTAGTAAATTCAGCCAATTAGCCATAAGGGTAAAACAAGCAATTAATATAATTTATATTAATCATATGCAATGCAATTATGTACATGTAGCTTGAAATGTTATGTGTCAGTTAAGTATGCTACTGTTGCTTTTAGAGAACCTATGAATTTCTAAACTCAAAAGCACTAAGAATGCCTGGAAGGTGTTGACACTGTCATCAGGTGTTCCCAGCTGACTCTGGTATTACAGGCTAACAGCCACATCTTGCCACATCTCACATATAAAGCAATGGTTTGACTCCAGCCTACTACTCTGGTTAAGTGTAATTAGATAAACAAGCATAATTTATTCCTTATATTACATTAAGAACTGGTGAACTGAGGCTCTTAATTTGCATATAGGGACATGAGGCGAAAGGAAGCACTAAACTATCTTTCAGAATATTCAGCCCTGAAATCTATTTTGAAATGCCTTTTGGATAAGGGCTCAAATTATTAAACCCAAATATAATAGTCTATTGCAAAGAAAGAGTTTGAGTATGTGAATGAAACAAAACAAAAAATCCTGGGGGTTAGAGGAATGCTTTACAACTAAGATAAGAAAATTGTGAATCTCTCACATATTGTAAAAATATGACTTCAGGAACATCTATCTCTGTTTTGGGTTTTGCAATTTTAAATTTTAGTCAAAAATTATTGCTCAGTCATGTCTTTTTCTCTTCCTATTGCAGAGATATATCTCATGTGATGTAACAAGATGAAGGCTGTTAAGGCAGCTGCTCAAAATAAAAGATCTCTAAAAAAGCAATAGCTTCAGCTGTATCAATTCTTCCCCGTAGAGCCATAGTCAGACACATGAGCCAAACGCATATCATGTGTCTTCTTCCTCTTGCACAAACTGAAAAGCAAAAACACTGGGGGAAAAGAAGACAGTAAAATCCACATTAGGGCTATCAAGACAACTTAATTATTTCAGAACAAATTATTGAATTTTATGTAATGGATTCACCCAAAATTATGTATTCTTATAAAGTAATCATCTTTGATAACAGATAATATTATTAACTTACACTTTATCTTCAATTTAGAAACTGTGGTTATTTAAGGTCACACATTTTAAACAATAAATGGACTCCTCCATATAAATGCAAAGCATCAAAAATATAACCTGCTTGCTCTTCCAGAGGCAGCTCAACTGTGAAGTAATCTGGGAAACCACCAAGGACTCCACAAATGAAGTTTCAAATGACACAGTCAATTTCACTTTCACCTAACAGAATCAAGAATAAAATTTAACTTTCCCAAGGTTAAATAAAACGAGTATTTTGCTTCCTTCTATTAGAATTCTAAATAACAAGAAAAACAAGTATACCACCCAAGCAAGAGTAGGATGAAATCAAGAAATGACTTTTGTTGGGAGTCTCAGTAACTCAAGAACCACCTTATTTCAAATGGATAACAGTAGAGAAAAACTATTAGCCTTAGGCCAAATGAATAGTATATCAAGTCATATTCACCAAAGCTATGAATTTCAGTTCAGAATTCTGTCATTTTATTTCACTAACTAAATTCTTTAAGAATGAATCTATTTCCTAATATACCATATGCATAAATGATGGTAAATGGCTTGGAAAAAAACAAAAAGCAAAAAATACTCATTTCTTCAACCCAATGATCCAGTTCCTGAGAAAATATTCCATGGAAATAATATAAAATACAACAGCATTGAAATAAACATATGTATAAACATGCTCAATGTGCTACTATTTTAAGAGAAAAATAATTCTAAGCTTGCTAAATTATGTTATATTCATCATGTTGCATATTACAGAACTATTAAATTATAGAAAGGTGTATGTCATATAAAATTAGCAAAAGACAGTATTAGAAGTTGCTGTTTCTCTTTGTTCACCTCTCAGGGCTATCTGATGTTCTCTCACACCTTTGTTGTGAACTTCTACTCTGGTCACAAATAATCTCCTAATTGTTCAATTCTGTGCCACTGTGAACCTGTTATTTTGGTGACTTCAACAAGAGGCAAAATAAACTCAACCTTCTCTGCCATCACCCTTCACTCCCTCACTTTCTCCCTACTGCTCCTCTCTCCTCCCCACTGCCGCTCAAAAAATCACATATACTTTGCTCCTTTTCTTGTGTTCTCTGCTCAGAAATTTGGGAGTCTTCTCTTTCCCCCTATAATTACCTCCTAAATATCCGTTGATTTAGGAACCTTAGTTCCTCTCTATCTCCTACACTAAGCTGCTTAGTTCAGGTCCTCATGATCTCCCTTAAACTACTGCAATTGCCACCCTCTTCCTCTTTCTGCTTTCAGATCCTCCCCAGCACAATTCATCCTCCACCTTCCCAGCATGTGCTCTTTCAAAAATATATGTCTGATCACTTTCACTTTAAAATCCTTGACTCCTTCAAAGTTAAGAGAGGCTCAAATAGTTTGTATAGCACACAAGAACATTTGCACCCCTCCTTTTCTCAACAACCTCATTTCTCATTGTTATGCAGGGTACGCTGTACTCCTACTGGCACTGAACTACTTGCATCTCCCCTAGATTCAAGAACCTATTGAAAACTCTGCCTGCAATGTCTTTTGTCATTTTCTCCCTTTAGTTTTCTGTGTCTCATTTTACAATTTGAAAATACTCTTTACATACTTCTAAGTTAACTGTTTATATGTGTATCTCCTTCACTATCTATAACCTCCTCTGGTCAGGCAGTGTGTCATATTCATTTTTGTAATCCCAACTATATTATAGCACCTAGTACTTAGAAACTTAAGACATATTCCTTGAATGAATGAATAAACAAATAAACGAGTAAATTAAGGACCTAAAATTATGCAAAATATGCATACACGTGGGCAAAGATGAAGCAAATGTGGGACAATTAAAACAGTCAAGTTCTGATAACTGGATAAAAACTTTCTATTTTTTGTTAATTTTTGAACAAATTACAATCAAAAAAAGAAAGCTCTTCAAAATCCATAGTAAATGCCTACTATAGAAATTTTCATTGATCAGTAAATGCTGATTAGCAATACTCTTGATTATAATACTGGTAACTTTTTACATAGTAGAATAAAATTAGTAGAGTTTTTTTTTTTTTGAGAAAATTTTTAAGCCAAACAAATTTCCTGTACAAAGAATGGCCCAAGGTCTCAATATATTCAAAATCATTCAAGATATGAGAATTTCAGGGTTTCTTTTCCTTATTTAGAGTGAATAGGCAATTTCCAAAAGGTTAGCTTAAGGTTTCCATCCTAAGTAGCAACCTTTGCAAGTTCATATATGCAGTTCTGTCTATATGCAGAATGTGAAATTGCAAATGGGAATGAAATGCTCATCAATCAAACATCACATACTAACAGAATCCACGAAACATTATGCATTTCCAATTATGCCATACCACTTTACATATCCCAAGATCCCTAGCACATAAAACCACTTCTTGTGAAAGAGAATAAAATAACATGCTTTCTTAAATTTTATATATACAGATATGTATAGGTATTCATAGGTATATACAGAGAAGAATAGAAAGAATGTGCTATCAGAGGTACTCTTTTTAATCAACCATGATTAGTCACAGATTTCAGTCAATACCACTTTCCATAAGAATATCTTTTGTCCTTGACTTTATCATTAGCTAAAGTTATGGTGGAAACAACAACAAATCTTTTATTATTATTGATCCATAAAATAACATAGGAACAGGAGCCTAAATATTTTTTAGTGCTTACTTAAAATACATGATAGCAATTAGTTCCTACTATGCTGTCTGAAATTCTCCCATAGTGACCTAAGAAGCTTAGAACTATAAAAGACTATAGAGATCATCTAATCCAGTGTTTTTAACCTTCTGTACATTCTGTTACACAGAAAATGGTAATATTTAATCAGGATACTCTTTGAGGGGAGTGACTACATGGTGAACCACTACAGGGTACTGTTCAAATTCTGAGGCATCAAAACTTCAGAGGGTTTACAAAAGGAGCCATACAAATCCTGTAATGTAATTTCAATTATTAATAAATTTTTGAATAGTTATAAAAAAAAGATTTCAGATTTTAAAGAAATTCTGATCCAGATACTTGTTTTGCAGAAAGTATAAAATAACAAGTTCCGACCCATAGCATTTTAAATATCACACTTCACTTCAAACTACAAGGATCTGAGGAGGCCGCAGTCTGGTCTGGCCTGTGGTCCCCGGGATTGGAGACTTTGTGTGTCTATGCCTTCAGAACGGCTGAAATGTGTCTGTACTTCAACCTCTGGCCCTAACTACGCTCTCCTCCTGCCTCTGCCAAAGGGCTGGGCTCAGAATCTGGATTATCCGTCCACATTTCACTCTCCAGCTCCTTCTGGGCCCTGCAGGAAGCAGTCGCCTGCAGCAGTTGTCGTGCCCACACGACAAGTTAGGGCTTGTGCCCATCTCTAGACTCTAACTTCACTTTACTATGTTTATTGGAGCCTGGGATGTCCTTCACTTTTGTATCCTGGTCTCTGGCTGACATGCATGGACAGTGGCTGCTCTCTGTCCCTCCTCATCTTTAATTCACAGGGCAGTCTTCACTTCAGTCTTATGTCTTTTCTATTTTCCTCCTTTGCACTGTTAGGAGAGTGCTTTGTCACTGGAGCCTTCAGATACACTAAGTGAGAGGGTCTTGGCTCCACAGCCATTTTCTTGGAGCTCTCTGGTGGTGTCATCCAAGTCCTCTGAATCCCGAGCGGGGTGATGGTTACATACGTGATCAACTTGGATAGTTGATCACGATCGATGACCTTTTGATTGTAATTTCATTGAAATTGTCGACAGCCAAAATTGTACTCCTCTGGTCTTCATAGTACATAAAACAGAATCCTTTAGATTACCCTGTCTTCCTGTCTCACACAGGATTAATGTCAACAATCTCCCCGTGTTGGGAGAATACAGAGACGATATCTCTTTCGGTCAGTTCATAAAGAAGCCCTCCCAGGAAGATCCAGGCACTGTCCTTGTACACAGACACCTTACGTACCACTGCAATATCAGCCTCTCTTTCATTCAGCTCTTTGCTCAGCTTCATCTTGGTTAAAGGGCTCATCTCTAGGATGGGACACCACACAATGGTGCTGGGCTGGCTGCACCATGCCCACTTCTGGTGAAAGCAGGAGGGCACCACTTCCGGTGGAGGTCTTTAGGGTACGTGCTCAGTCCTTGCCACCCTCCTCTCATGTCCTCCTCTGCAATTAAAGGGTCAACTTTTCATGGTAGCCCATTCATCATGCAGAAGTGTGCCATTGCTCACTAGTTTGAAAGTAAGAACACTTGCAAAATTGGATGGCTAGGTTGAAACAAAGGCTTCCATTCGGAAATGGTACCTGATCATCTTTTTTCCATGTATAAATTTTTTAGAGAGCCTACAATGTGCTAGCTTTACTTTCACCAAATTATGAAGGATAAATATTTGATATGTTACAAAGCAGGAACTTAAAGCTTTACTTAACACGTACCCATTGTATTAATATTAGAGAGCTTCAGAGAAACAGAACCAATAGGATGTTTGTATAGATAGAGACAGACAGATAAATAGATGGATTTAGTATAAGGAATTGGCTCACTGATTATGGAGGTTAAAAAGTCCCAAGATCTGTAGTTAGATAACTAGAGACCTAGAAAAGCCAATAATGTAGTTCCAGTCTGTAAGCCAATAGGCCTTAGATCAAGAGGAGCAGATGTTTCAGTTCAAGTCCAAAGGCTAGAAAAGACCAATGTCCCAGCTCAGAGCTGTCAGACAGAAGGAGTTCCTCTTACTTGGGAGAATGAACTTTTTGTTTTATTCAGGCCTCGGACTTATTAGATTGGGGCCACCACCCACATTGGGGAGCGCAATATGCTTTACTTAGTCAACCAATTCAAATGTTAATGTCATCCAAAGACACCCTCACAAACACACCCACAATAGTGTTTGAAAAAATAGCTGGGCACACTGTGGCCTGGTCAAGTTGACAAACAAGATTAGCCACCACACTGCACCATGTTTCCAGATTAAATGAGCTCCCAAGTGAGTGATAATCCTGCCCTACCATTTCATACCTATTTCATTGCTATAGAAGGTGACCCTTTGCTCTCAAAGACAGCAGTTCTCAGGGGGAATACAATGCACATTTGTGTCATCAGCCTAACAGTAGCACTGAGAAGCCAACAGCCACTCACATAGGCAAGGGCTCCAGGGTGTAGCTGCAGTGGCATTTTGCAAAGCCTTAGTTTGTTTCAATTTCTCAAAAATAAGCCACCCAATATCTTGTAAAACTACTGCTACTTCTGTACCCCACTGGTCTATACAAGCTGTGATTTTTCCCCAAAGGTGTGCTTCACTTGGTATTTCAAGTCATATGATGACAATCCCACTTGAAAACTCCATGAAACAGTCACTTAGGTGTAATACTCCTTCTCAGTCTGTTCATATGTCTCACCTATTAGACTTGAAACTAAGTATAAAGAATTACAGACTTTTCATCTGCTTTGTTATTTCATTTATATCATTCCCAACAAAGATGAAAGGATTCAAAAATGGCTCATAATGGAGAAGTTGAATAAGCTTTAGAAGCCCTTCATGTGTCCCCAAGTCAGAAAATACACCTCTCCCATTGCTCAATTTTACCCACAATTAAACGTCATTTGTTTAAAGTAAATATATTAATGTGCATTTCTCAGTGAATACAGTAGATGTCTTGATTTATTAATATTTTACTTATAAAAGATGAACTAATGACATATGCTTTAGTGAGAAGGTATCATGAATGTAGCAGACAAAGTATAATACTGTGTATTGGAGAAAAGATTTGAAAAATACTCCAGTATAAGTAAAAACATTTAGTCTAGGAGCTTAAATAAGTTACCCCAAGCCTTTCCGTAACAAACATTTAAGATATTCTATACCCTTGAGACCATATGGGAGTTAGGAGGTGGGAGTCAACAACTTTCAGTTTAAATATTAAAAGCATTTAGATGGAAGAATACGCAAAGTAAAATATCCTTTCTAGCATTGATATTACTTGTATCATCATCAACAAGACAAGTTACAAGTGTTGCATAGAAAAACAAAATGGAAAGAAAAGGCTTTGAAAAGCCTAACTAAATGGAAAAGCACTGGCTTTTCTTTAAGCAGTTTGCCCTTTAAGACAATCAAAAGGCAAATCTCAGCTGCTGACAGCCTTTTTTGGGTAGAGGTTATTTATGTTGAGACTTTTTTGTGTTGAGGTCCAGCTTCCTGGGTTTAGATCTGCCACTCTTTTCCCTAGGACCACAGAGTATCTTACTTCAATTTTCTCACCTGTGCAATGGAGATAACAGTGATACCTACCATGTGTAGCTATCCTGACAGTTTCTCTCTTTATCTAAAAAGTCCACTTCACTCAAAAAGTCACATTAGTCATTGTAGACCCAGTGCCTAGGATCCACAATACTTTAAGAGGTCCATGAAAATGTCTTAATTCCTTTATAATAAGGGAAAAAAAAACCTTTCATGTCAAAAAAAATGTTTTCTTATATAATAATTTGCTTATATTCATAGCAATGCAATGATAAAATATAATTGTTAATTTTTTGGGTTTTTTGTTTTTTTAGTGAGGAGGGAGCCTTTGAAGACAAATGTGACTATGAGCCCATCAAAGTGAATGTGGTCCTGCTCCAAGCAGTCATGTTTTCCCTATGTGTCCCTACCTCCTATAGTAGTTTTAGGCAAGTTATTTACTTTCTTTGTGTCTCAATTTCCAAAACTGTAAAGTAGAAATTAAAAAAGTACCCTATCTTAGGGGTGTTATGAAGATTAAAGAAATTGATAAGGCTGGGCACGGTGGCTCATGCCTGTAATCCTAGCACTCTGGGAGGCCAAGGCAGGAGGATCACTTGAGGTCAGGAGTATGAGACCAGCCTGAGCAAGAGCAAGACACTGTCTCTACTGAAAATTGTGTAACACTAAGGTATTCACATGGAAGTAATATTCATCAGGTGCCAGTCAGGTGGGTGGGGGATGATGGGGGTGAGTAAACTCACAACTAATGATTGCTGAGTGCACTGTATGGGGGAAGGGCACCCTTGTATCTCTGGCTTGGGTGAGGCAAAAGCATTATATGTAACCAAAATGTTTGTACCCCCCCCCCAATATTCTGGAATTTTAAAAAATGAAAAAATGAAAAAAAAAAGAAAATTAAAAAGAGGCGAATAAACTTAAATCTATAAATTAAGATGAAAAGAAAAAAGAAATTAGCCAGATGGTGGTGGTGCACACCTATAGTCCCCGCCACTCAGGAGGCTGAGGCAGGAGGATCCCTTGAGCCCAGGAATTTATGAGGCAGACACCACGGCACTCTAGCCCAGGGAACAGAGCGCGATACTCTGTCTCCAAAAATATAAACAAATAAATAGATAAATAAATTGATATATGTAAAGTGCTTGCATACAGAAGTATCATATGAGGGCTTGCTATGACTGTCATAAAGCCTGAGCCCTCACTCATGCACTGGCTTTTCTTTATGCAGTTTTCCCTTTAAGACAATCAAAAGGCAAATCTCAGCTGCTGACAGCCTTTTTTGGGTAGAGGTTATTTATGTTGAGACTTTTTTGTGTTGAGGTCCAGCTTCCTGGGTTTAGATCTGCCACTCTCTTCCCTAGGAGCACAGAGTATCTTACTTCAATTTTCTCACCTGTGCAATGGAGATAACAGTGATACCTACCATAAGGAGTTTGTTGACATAACTAAATGAGTTAATTTATGTAAAGCACTCAGTACATACTGAGTGTACACTTAATGTTATTATCATCATTATCATTAGATAAATTAACCAGGTGGCAATCCCTGACACTGACCAGAGAGCCCAATGACATAGCACCAACTCTCATGAAGTTCATGGCTAGACCACTGCTGCACCCTACAGAGTCTTGTGAATTTTCAAATACTCTCTACTTTATTGGAATTTATAGTCAGGGTAAAAGCCTTAATTTGAGTAGCTTTGGTCTATGTATAAACACCATTTAGTTTTCTTTTTTGGTTTACTTCAAATGTAATATTTTTTAATATTACAAGAGCAGTGCATGAGAAACATGAATCTTAAATTTGTCATTTTAATTGTAAGTTAAGAGACAGATACAGCCTTCATATAAAATATATATAACCACATGCCATGCAATTAAATATTTCTGCACAACTGTTTCAAAAGAGTATTTTATCTTTGCTCTGCAGGGGGAGAATGATGTATAAAGAATTTATTGATATTTATACAGTACATAAAAGTACTTGAAATTTGTTGACCTCACTTTGGGGAAAAGAATTTAGTTCTCTTATAATTAAGAAGAAAATGAATTTTCCTCAGATAGAGAAATTAATAGGATTTATAGATATTTGATAATAATTTTATAGCCACTTTCTTCAAAGTCTCTATACATGTGGCATAAAGAAAACAACAATTACCTGGAAAATATGCAAAACAAGCTTCTATTTTAATTGCATTTCAGACTAAGCAAATTGATAATGCAATATTATATTGCCCGTGTTTTAGAGAAAGCAAGAAATTTAGTCACACCTCTGATAAAAGATTATTTTGGAATTCTATAGTTGTTAATTGGGGAAGTCCAATACATAGAAGTAACAACATCTCCCATAATGATACTAATTACTGCACAGTATCCACAACCTTTAGAACACTGAGCTTAATTCAAACAAAAATAACAGATGGTGTTTCTGGAAAACAAGCCTTTATATTTATTTGTTTGTGTTTTCTTTTCATATGTGACTGTTAGAGAAAACTATTTTGGAAGTTCACTGAGACCTAATTGTATTTGGTCTTCTATTCTGTATTCTGTATATTTTATTCCAATAAACAGTATAATTAAATTAATTTTAGTTCCAAAAAGAAAAATGTTATGCTGATTATATATCACGTTGGAAAACTCACTCTATATATCTTGGCAAAAGCTCCACCACTTGATAAGATAAAAGAGCAAGCTTTTCAATTGTGCATTGTACTTCAGATCATTATTTATTTTTTTCATGTTCTAAGTTTGCTTTTGGAATTTGACCACTTTAGGAGAATTCAGAACAGAACAAATGGAAATACTGGCTAGAGCTTTAAAGTGGCATTTTCCTATGTCAATTTGTATCTGTATCACTTTCTGCAAATAAAAGAACAAGCAAAGCCTGGTGAATTTGCAAGAACGAGTTGGAGACTTGCAGGCAGACACAGATATAGAGGATCTGTCAAGGGGTGACGTCATGACTTATAACAATCTTGTTCAACTTAAAAATACATTCCTCTTGAGTATGACAACTTCAACTGCTGAGTTTTAAAAAGTCCGATAACTCAACTTTGGCTTTTAGTCCTTGGATGATCAAGTAGACAATCTTTCAACAGAAGACCATCTACCTGGAGGTCATGATCTGAAATGGTACTAAGCAGTCCCACTGCTGTTCTAAATCCCAGCTTGACAACAAATGCCACGATGCACACCTATTCTTTGGCCTCCATTCCTTTTCCTCTATTTCTATGAATATTAACTTACTATAATCAGAAGAATTGAAGATTAACACATTAGTGACTGAATTAAACAGCCCAATTCCTGAAGTTTTGAGAAAAGACAAGTAAAAGTTTACTGCATAATATATGGAACCCAACATATAGCATACCTACGAATGTAAGATGACCTACATTATGTATTATTTGTATTAGCTACTACTGCCTGACTTACCATCTAGACAGATTCCCCATCCTCCCAATAAACTGCTAGATTCATTGTAATCATCAATACCCATGCATACAAACTGTGCAAACTACCTGCCCTAATTTTGCTGTTGTATAGCTAGTATTACAGGAGATGTTCTAATTCAATTTACTGCATCATGATCAATTATTTAAAAATGATTAATTAAAATTGTTCTTTGAAGCCCAGTCCCCAAACTTACTGATATCTCTCTCTCAAATTTGGTCCTGCTTTAAAGTGACTTGTTCAGATTCTTTCCTGCCTTGTTCTATGTGTGTCAGATGAAAATAATTCACCATCACATACCCTTTGATCTGACCATCAGGACTGTGTTATAAGTGAGTTCATTTCTTTCTTGGTCATTTGGGCAGGGTACAAAGCACTCTTCAATTAAATGGACTTTAAGCTATTTCATACAATGTTATAAGGAAATTTCTACACTGAACATAAGGCCTAATGCAAATATATCAAGATCTTACCTTAGCCGTGACTACCCCTCCTTGACATTATGCTTAGAATCTCATGAATAAGCTAGAAATAGTTCATTCTTAGTATCAGAATATATAGGGTCAGAATTTGACTCGTGTGATTAGTCTGAAGATGAAATTTTCACTAAACCATGAACCCTACTTGGCAATGGAAATGACATATTTTTTCAAAATGGAATCACATCATGAAAGCCATTGGTCCACTCACTCCACATCAGTATAAATCCTTGCTGAGTCTAGAGATTTATGTTTTCAGTTTGGTCTTTCTTTCAATTATTGGAGAGCTTTAATTTCTTTTCATTACTTGAGATTCTCTCATTTTCTTCTCATACTTCCAATGTTCTGCATATATTACACACCTGTATTTGTCTCTGATAATGGAAAAAAAGACTCATCATTTTCAATGCTCACTCGACATATCTTCATTATCTTGGGAATATCTTCACCAAAATATATTAAAATGTCACTACAGAAAAATGAATGCATATAGAATGTATGAATATTGCTGGGCTAAATGCGTATCTCTATCTCATTATTAAGCATGCAGCTTCTTGGCTTAATGCCTAAATTTCAAGCCCACCCATTAAAAAAAAAAAAAAAAAAAAAAACCACCACAACAACAAATAGATTTGAAACATCCAAATGAAAAGAAATGGTCCTTTTTCTGACTGTGTTAGCATTCTACCAGTTATTTATCCATTTACGTCTTTTCTTTAGTCACTCTTTTGCAGCAGAGTCAAGCAAATCCCATTTGTTCCTTCATTCCACAAATATTTATTGTGAGCCTACTATATACCAGGAGGTATTGTAGGTACCGGGAAAAAAGAATGAACAAAACCAGTAAAGTCCCTGATTTCATAAAATTTACATTGTAGTGGAAGGCCAGACACAAAACAAATAAATGCACAAAATGTCAATGGTAAGAGCTACGCTGTGCCTTTGGGACATTGAGGATGCTGTTTGATCAAGGTGATATTTGAGTGGAAACTTAAAGGAAAAGAGTCACATGAGTATCTGGGAAAATTGTGTCCTTGACAGAAAACTGAATGTGCAATAAAATCCTTCATTAATATGAACTGCTTAGGGCTGGCTTGGGGTGGAGATGTCTACACTCAAGTAATAAACGAGTCAGAATTATAAAACCTTTAAAATATTGTATACTTTTTCATTTTCTTAGAAATTTTGCAAAATTCCTCTAAAGATATTGTTCAATTAACCCTTAATCATACTTTTTATATGCTTCAAAGTTTGTATTATATATCTGATGGCTCTAAACTAAATATCAGTACTTTTAGATTGTTTTACATTTTTTAAATCAATGTAGGATAAATCAGAGGTTTAACTGTAATTAACAGTTGTTTGGTTGCTTATTTGGTTATTTGCTCAGACTTCAGGAGTATAGGGAGCATAAGACATATGACCAGATGTCACCCTTCTTATTTAAGAGCTCAGATTTCAAGTGACACTTGTATACTTTAAGTATAGACTGCTGCCTTTTGCAGCAGTGTGAATGTTTTCTATACCAAGATGCTATGATCTTTGAAAGTGAATGCAAATCTCTATTCTCACAGGCAGTCTCTAAAGGCAATCCGATAAATGCATTTAGATGTTTGAACATAAACAGTGAAAGCAAGCGGAAAAGAGTACCTACCAAATGGAGTAGAATACCAAATGAAAGGAGTCAAGCTATTTTGTTCTTTGAGAAAAACAATCTGCCTCCTTTGTCTTAGGAGGTTTATTCCTTTGCTTTAGGTCTAAACCCATTAAATGATTCAATTTATGTTTACCACTTAGACAATAAACATTATACCCCTTTCCTCTTTGAATGTGAGACTAGTAGGAAGGTGAGAGGAAAAAAAAAAAAAGCAAAGATTTCCAGAGGTTCACAGACACCTGAATTCAAACAGGTAAGAGAGAAGGAATGAGAGCTAGCACTTTCATCACTGGATTTAAGCTGCCTTTTAACCTGATATAGTCACAACTTCAACATTGATTTCTCTTTAAAAATAAATAACTCATTTGGGGGAACAGCAGATGAATTTACACCCTATAGAAATAATCTAGGTTGCTGGTTCCCTAAGATTTTGCCCAAGACTAAGAGTATTGGTCAAAGCAATAAGAAAATTCTCACTCAAAACAATGTGAGCAAGTTTTAATTTTTTTGTATTTTGTATTTTTTTATATTATACATTTTGCCTTTATTCTCAGCACCTCCTATAAAGACCTTAGTAGTCATTCTTTTTGTTATTTATCATCTCAATGTTTACATGAACAAAATAGTGAAGGGAAAATAATCATTTTAATGGCTGAAACAAAGAGGGTTAAGATAAAATTTCAAAGAGCTAAATGGATTATTGAAGGAATTAAACAGATAATTTATGAAAAAATTCACAGATGTGGTTCAGGTAAAAATTATTTTGTTAGATTGTATGCATATGTATTTTAAACAATCACCTTGATTTCTTCTTTACTCTTCATGGAGAGATACAGGATAAGTAATCTGTGTAACATATACTATGTATAGGCTGCTTTTGGTACCATCATCTGTTTAATCAACATTTATGCTTGGTTGACCTTTCTTAATTAAAAAAGGAAGATTAACTTAGCCATTAATTTATGATCTAAAAGTATAAGCTTCCACCTTGCCAAACAAATATCTAGTGCTTGCAAATGACTGTATGATTCCACTTGACTGATTTTTAGTGACAACATAGCACAGTGACCTTAAAAGGGATAACATGGTGCTAATGTAGTGTAAAGATATATCAGATAATGTTCAGTGAAAGAGGTAGAATATACTTTTGCCTCCCTCTCTGATTAAAACTATATTAAAAGTAAGACAAGGATTGAATGGAAGCAAAGGGAAATATAAATGGGTTAGTTCGTTACCATCATGAGAAGTCGGGTTCAGCTAGATTTAGATTCAACTGAAATTTACCGAATGCCTACTATGCACCAAGCAGTCTGTCAGGCTCTTTAATCTTCTTTATCTCATTATAGCTCATCAATCTTGTAATAAGGTTATTAGTGTTCTCATTTCACATAAGAAAACAAAAACAAGTTTCAAAGAAGAGACTCAAGATCACACAGCTTTGTGAGAAAATGAAATGTAAGCCAAGGTTTCTGGATTCTTTCATGTATTTCCTACAGAACATAATGGTTCAAAAATAAATATAGCTAAAACACCTAATTAGTTCACCTAGCCTATGATTTAAAATATATAATATATACTATATTTAATACAATTCACATCACTGTCATTAGTTATAAGAATTTCAGGAATTATATCTTACACTATGTGGCAGGGGAAACCTGGAAGGTAAGGTGGAAAATAGCTATAATGGGATTGTGGTGGAGGGACCTAGAATACACTACTGTGAAGAGTCTTTTTCTGAATTCCCCTAATCTGCTTAGAAGCAGAAACTTTCAAAAGAATTCAGCCATCATGAATCCCCTTTCTGAGAGAGTTTTATGGCCATGAAGAAGATGGAAAAAGACCACTCACAGTTGCATAAACAAACACTATCACAAACTTCCTTATCTCCCATTTGTTCCCCTAAGAATCCATTTGTCTTTCCTAAACAAACCCATGTGTGTTTCCCTTAGGAGACTTTTCTCCCCTCTCCCTTTTCCCTTTTAAATTAGGTATATAACCCCCTAACTTTAACCATTTAGTGAGCCACTTCTTTTGTGTGCTCCCATATGCATATAGATAAACTCTGACCTTTAATTTTCTTGCTAGTCTGTCTTTTGTCAATTTAATCTGCAGGCCTCCAAGCCATGAATTTAAGTGGTAGAATAATAGTTTTTCCTCCTCAACAGATTGTCAATGAAAATGGGATGGTCTGGATTCCCAAGCTGTAGCAGGGACCTCAGGATCTCTGATCAAGCCACCAAGCCAGCAAATGTAAATTTCCTTACCAGTCGGACTCCCTGATCTCTGCTCAGTGTCCAGTTCAATGAGGGCAATAAGAGCTTCTCCTTGTCTTTGTTCACCAAGATTTAGAGTAACATAAGAAAACACTTATAGGTAATAGTTCGTTAAGTATTGTGACTCTTGGTTTGAGTATTCTTGTTATAGATCCTTTTCATCCCAGGGATAACCATTATGTCCAGTTTGTCTTGTTTTGTGTCCTGAAAGCTTGGCTTGTATTTAGTGAGACAGTTCTTTTTCTGGTTTTCTGCCTGCCAGTTGGGGGCAGGTTGTCAGGTCTATGCTCAGAGGTAGATAACCATCATATTGGGGGTCTTAAGAATTTGTAGTTGGCTAGACAGAAATCTGGGTAGCCTGGGCATCCCATTTAGAACTTGCATCCTACTGACATTGCCAGCTTTCAGAGGGCTCATCTAATTCTCTATCTTTATCTTTACCTATTGATAGTAGTGATTTTGGAACATGGGAACTATATCTTCTGCACCCTTTTGGGGGATGCCTCTTGTGTCCATGATTAAGCCATAAAAAGGCATATTGGTTTTGAGTCACATTTTTGAACAGGTATATCTTTGGAGATCCTAAATTATCAATAGCCAAGTGATAGATCCTTTGATCTAGCTTTGAAAAAGCTTTGAAAAAGATTTATATTTAAAAAGATCTTTAGAGAACTCTCACCCTAAACCAATATCCTCTTTGTACCTATGGAAGGATCAAATTGAAAGAAAAACAAGAGTATTATGGCTAGCCTAAAAGAATGCCTTGACAAAACTATATAGCAGAAATCACATTTACAAAAAAAAGAAAAATTAAAATCCACACCAACCATAAACCTCCCAACGACAGTTATTCTGTGGTCATGCAACAAGCCAGATAGCCCTCTGGGGGAAAAAAAATCCTCCTTACCAACATAACAAATGACCACACCCTCTTCTACAGCCTCCTGTAAATGAGAAGCTGGCGCATTTGGAGGCTGATATTCAAGTCCTAACAGGAACTATTTCATACAGAAGCCTTCTCTGTGAAGGTTAATTGGGTTAAAGTGGAACTATGTATTAGGGAGGTAATGCCTCACAAAATCTTTGTCAAATGACTGATACACACATGCCAAAGACACTCTGCTCTAAAGTGTGCCTTAGAACAGAAGCCCCAGAACATAGAAATTTTTTGATTTCTACCTTAATTTTAAAAATATCTTCTCCTTGATGTAAAAGAAACAGATTTTTTAAAATGTGGTTGGATGGGCAGATTAACATTAACAATTTTTTGAAAATAGCTTGCAAGTAAACAAGAAAAAGAAATTAAAATCAACAATTCTCACCTTACAAATTGTGTCTTTGTAAAATCACAAATATGATCCTAGGAGTAACTCAAAGCTCTGTTTTATCATTTTGTCTGGAAATTAAGGTTACTAAGGTTAAGAATTCTAATCAATATATGTAAATGAAACTACTAGGAAAAATAAGAGTGAGGGGAAAACTGTGTGTGCAAAGTATTCAAAGAAGGTAGGATGTGTTTTTGTTAAGGAAAAAAGGAGAGTAATAAAGTAAATTGTTTAGAGATTGATTATAGATTGTTCCAGAATGAGAAAGAGGACAGGGAAGGGCAAAAATCAGATTGGATATAGAAAGTTGAAAAGGTTCCACAGAAAATGAGAGAGAGAGAGAGAGAGAGAGAGAACGGAGTGATTGCAAGAAAGAAGAGAGGGAAAGAGACATCTCATGTGGTCAAGTTGGCTAAGATTGAATGGATTTATTATAAGGTTTTAAAATAAGCTTTAATAGCAAAATATACTGATGCAAAACTAGAATTTGGTTCTCTTTTTCTGTTAAAAGGACAGAGATTTCTTAAATTATTTCTCTCCTTTTTATATATATGATCATAGCAGGTTTTCTTTACCTTTTGAGTAATTTACCTAGGGAACAAAGATTCTGTGTCTCCTCACAATTTCCTGCGCTTTATGTTGTCTTTGTCATTTCCTCAATCATCCAAGAGAAACAAATCTTTTCCATATTAAAAGAACTAAGTTCTGTTTTTTATTTATACAATCATGTTACCTCCTATATTTACTCTTAAAAATTTAATAGTCACCTTGGTCAAATAAATATTGTTTCATAGTGATCTGTGATTCTATTTAATCAGTGCTCAAACCTTTTGATATTTTTGACAACTGTCCAAAATCAAATCCTAAGTGAAGTCTTCTTGACTTCAACCAGACTTTGAGATTTCTGGCCCCTGAAAACTCTCAAAGGATTTATTCTTTCACCTTGTAAAAAGAAAGATGTTAAACTAATTAGGTTTATTTGATGTGCTAAATTACATAGACACCATTGTCAAATAAGAAGCAAACTTAACCTTCCCTAGCTTATATTTATGTGGATATATGTTACTAATATAAGTATTTAAAAAATTATATGATTTATAGAAATTTGGCAATGTCCTTCTGTCCATATGTCCTAGTATAATGTTATCAGTCATAATTCCAGTTATCGTCAATATTCTCATGTCACAGAGACAACCAAATTTTCTTATCAATTGCATTAAAATTATCTCTCATCAGGTCCTTAATCATGGCTATTTTAAGCCTTTTGTCATTCCAAATAGTTATTATTCCCCTCTGATGACTTCCTGAAAGCTCTCAATCAAATACAGGCCAAACTGCTTTGTGCTTTGTCTTTAACAAAAAAGATTGTCTCAGAGACCCATAGAAAGGGCTGGGACAGGTATTCTAGGGTATAGGCATCTGACGACATCACCTAAATAACTTTTAGATTATACCACTGAACTAAGTAAAAATTTCCAGAACTAATGGAGATGCTGATAAGTTCATAAAACTGCTAACCCAAGATCAAACAGAACAAGATTTAATAACTTGAGACTGAATAAACTGATGGAGAATGGTTATGATTTTTTATGACTCTTTCTCAGAATATTACTGATTCTTGAGTATTCTATTTTATGGATATATGGAAACCCTTTCTCTTTTCTCTTAAGCTATCTACAAATCACAACAGTTCAGTAGATTATACTTTAGTAAACAAAAATGAAGCATTTTTCTTCATCTCCCTAACTTGACCCCTCCAGGGTTTGGAAACTCTTACTGTGTGTTTTTATGTTCATGGAAATATAGTTATTTGCATAAGTTCAATAAGAATTTATTCTCATTGTAAAGGTCCATTTTGTGCTGCTATAACAGAACACTTGGAACTGGGTAATTTATAAAGAACAAAATTTTATTCCCTCTCAGTTCTGGAGGCTGGGAAATCCAAGATCAAGGGTCTGGCACATGGCAAGGGCCTTCTTGCTGTAATATCTTATGGCAGAAAGCAGAAGGACAAAGAGAGGACAAGAGAGAGTAAAAACAAGACGGGATGAATTGACTCCCATGATAATGGCTTTATTCTATTTATAAAGGTGATGCCCCATGACCCAAACACTTCCCATTAGGTCCCTCCTCCCAACATGGCCACATTGGGAATTAAATTCCCCTCACATGGATTTGGAGGACACATTTAAACCATAGCACAAGACGATTGGAAACATTGGTTGTGTATCCAAGGCTTTGACTTGGAATGTCATATTTGAGAATGATGTGCATAGAATCAGATATGACCAGGCAGTTTTAAGGAACTAAGGTTGAATTTATGGAGGCAATACTTACAAAGGCTTCTTGGAAAAACTGCCTGCGTTATAGGGTTCCCAGCATTACAGATGAGTAGGGAAAGTCACTTTCTGGCAGACTCAGGAAACTTAGGACATTTGAGGGACTTTAAGAAGACAGAAATTCACCCAAATCTATGGTACAAGTGGATTCTGATGGTGAGAGTTTTTGGCTTGGCTTCCTAGCCTTGAAAGACTTTTAAAAATACAGTCTGGGATTCCTTATAAAAGTTCTAGCAAAGCAAATTTTAAAAAGCCTATGTGATCAATTACCATTCTTGCTGCATTTATATAAATGATCAGGCCATGAAACCAGACATTTTTAAAACAATAATAATTTTAGCAATCTTTCTTTACTATTTTGTTATCAAAATGGGGGTGATCATAGAAATATTGTGTTTCAATGGAAAATTATAATCTTTAAGTTATCAGATTCTAGTGCTATTTATTGTCTTTGAGATATTTTTACCTCTTTGTAAACTGGATCTTTCTGTCTTATGTATTTTGTCAGTAATTAATGTTTTCAATTTTTTTCCAACCATTCTGACTTGGCATCATGAGAAGTAAAAATGCACTTTTCCTGAAGCCCTGCAAGATGAAGCTGAGGGACTTGATATAATTTCAAAGGGTTTATCACCATCATAGTGTGGGCTACTCAGAAAGTTTACCACAACATCTACATTTCCCACACTTAGTCCCAGGAAATAACATTGATTATGATACTGCCCCTACCATCCTCATTCCACCATCTAAAGGTACTTCAAACCGAATATCAAAAAATCTCAACTGGCTGTGCTCTGGACTCAAAAACAAAACAAAACAAAACAAACTAGGTTTGTAGTCTGTTCTAACCATGAATTTCTGTTTCTCTTTTGTTTTTATAGAAATGTCTCTTGTTACATAATTGCTGTCACCAAATAAAGGCCTTGGTGGTTGTCCTATACAAACCTGCCCAAAACTGCACCACCACATGAACTGAAACACAACTGTTTATCTAGACTGACCTATTCATAGAAATGGAAGACAGGTTCAACAGGATATGGGTCAATCAAATAACCCAGTTCCTTATTTGTGAAGCTTCAAGGAAAGTTTCAGATGGGAAAAATGATGGGATTCAGAAACAGAGGCTGGAGTTACAGAATCCACTGTGAAGAATCTTTTTCTAAATTCCTCTTATCTGCCTAAAAGCAGAAACTTTCAAAAGAATTTAGCCATCATGAATTCTCTCTCTGGGGGAATTTTATGACCATGAAGAAGATGGAAAAAGACAATCCACACTTGCATAAACAAACATTATCACAAACTTCCTTATCTTCCATTTGTTTCCCTAAGAATCCATTTGTCTTTCCCAAAGAAATTCATGTGTTCTTCCCATAGAAGCTTTTTTCCTCTCCATTTTCTCTTTTAAATTAGGTCTATAAGCCCCTAACTTTAGCTGTTTAGTGAGACACTCCTTTTGTGTGCTCCCATGTGCATATGAGTAAACTTCCGGTTTTGTTTTCCTGCTAGTCTATCCTTCTATGCACATCATTCTCAAATATGACATTCCACGTGAAAGCCTTGGATATATAACTAATGTTTCCAATTTTCCTGTGCTATGGTTTAAATGTGTCCCACAAATTCATGTGTTGGAAATTTGATTCCCAATGTGGCAGTGATGGGAGGTGGGACGTAATGGGAAGTGTTTGGGTTATTCGGGCCCCACCCTTATGAATAGATTAATGCCATTATCATGGGAGTCAGTTCATCCCATCTATCTTTTGTCAGAGTGATATGGGGTCCCCAACCACTGAACCTAAATAAGGAGAGGAAATGTTTTTCTTCCCTGACAGAGGTTAAGTATTTAGTTCTGCAAAAGGAATGGGACCAGCACAATTAAAGAGAAAATAGATGAAGATGCCTGCTTAGGACAAAAGGACAAAGGAATAGAGAAAAAAATGTAGGAAGAGCATAAGTTCAATAGAAATACAGCATTCTTTAGTTGATATTAAAACAAGCCTATAGAATAGCCATTATGTAAATAAGTATGTCAGGGTAAGGCTTAATAAAGTAAATTCTTTAACTTACATAGATAATTTAAAAGCAAGACTTGGAATGAGAAGAACTTGTGTTACCCAAACACTATTTAGTAAATAGGATTCTCATTTAATGGCTGTATTTAATCCCTTTCAAAATGGTAGAATGATAAATTCATAACTACTCCTACCTGTCCCAACATGATCATAATAAAATTTCCCATATAATCTAGAGCTTTCTAATTTCATGTGCAAATAAATCTGATATGAAGATGACTGTGACCTCTTGGAGAGAATTATAACCTAAGAATGAGAAGGCATGGCCTTGATCTTTATGGTACATGTATCATTCATTGTAGATTTCTATCTTTTATTATATAATACGCCTTGCCGCTATGAATCAACTTTTGAATATTAGACTGATGAAGCTGACATTTCAAACTTTCAAAGCTGATGAATCTAAATCCCTAAAACAAAGGCAATTATTGTGATCTAAGGCTAAAAAAAATGAGCATTCCATATAACCTTCCACCACATCTACACATACACACACAAACCACACTGGTTATGTCATTTCTTGAGGTTGGAGGTTGGGCCAGCCTACTAACAAGCCAAGAAGCAGCCATAGAGGGTTTAATTTGAAGAAATTCCAAGGTCTTTTTCTCTAAAAGTTTATGCCACATTGGCCTTCCAGCTTCACTGTTAAAACCTCTCTTTAGGATAGAAGACATAGCTTCAAATTAAATGATGGTGCAAATGTGAAAGCATCTGTCTCAGTGCTGGTCACACAGCACATCCTCAATAAATGTTTGCTAAAAAAGAATGTGAGCCATGCCTCCAAATAAAGACCTAAAAATTTATGGAGTCACCAAATTATGACCACTTCATAACCAATGTTGACTGTACAATTCTTTCTACTTCAGGCACGTGGGGAAGCTCAGAACTTTGTCACCATTCTCTCCATGTATCAGGTCTCACTGCCTCATAAAACTTGCTCCATCAACAATCCTATATTTGTCTTGTATTTTCAATCACTTGTCCTCCACTGCCATCTTCTCTCAGGCCATAATTATGGTCAAGTCTCTCACATACGAAAATGATCCACATTTGACCTGACCTGTTATTTTAATAACTGTGCTATCTTCATCCTTCAGGTCAGAGTATTCTAGAAAGAAGAGTCTATACTCACAATACTCCCTTTCTGAACAACTGTCTACTAACTACTAACTTGGCTTCTCCTTTACAACTACAAAAAAAAAATTGCCAACTAAGGTCACCACAAACTTATTAGTTGCTCATTTCAGGAAATGTTGTTTGAAATTCATATAACTTTATTTATTTTTATTTTTTAATTTGAAAATATTATAGGGGTACAAATGTTTTGATTACATGGATCACTTTTATAATGCTTAAGTCATAGCTTCAAGTGTGCCCATCACCCAAATAGTGTTTATTGTACCCATTAGGTAGGTTTTCACCCATCTCCTCCTACCCCCTCTCTCTGCTTGATTTCCACTGAGTTTTACTTCCCTATGTACATGTGTACTCATTGGTTAGTCTGAATTTAATAGCAAGTGCATGTGTTGTTTATTTTTCCATTATTTAGATACTTCACTTAAGATAATAGTCTCCAGTTCCATCCAAATTGTTGAAAAAGGCCTTAAGTCATTCTTTTTATGGCTGAGTAGTATTCCATGGTATGCATATAACATACTTTGATAATCCATTCATGAATTGATGGACACTTGAGTTGATTCCACATCTTTGCAATTGTAAATTGTGCTGCAATAAACATAAAAAAGTACAGGTTTTTTTTGATAAAATGACTTCTTTTCCTTTGGGTAAATATCCAGTAGTGGGATTACTGGATCGAATGGTAGGTCTACTTTTAGTTCTTTGAGGAATCTCCAAACTGTTTTCCAGAAATGTTGTACTAATTTGCAGTCCCATCAACAGTGTATAAATGGTTGTTCCTCTCTATATCCACACCAGCAACTATTATTTTTTGTCTTTTTAATAAAAGCCATTCTAACCGTGATAAGGTGATATCTCACTGTGGTTTTAATTTGCATTTCCCTGATGATTAGTGATGTTTAGCACTTTTTCATATGTTTATTGGCCATTTGTCTGTCTTCTCTTGAAAAGCTTCTGTACATGTCTTTTGCCCATGTTCTAATAGGGTTTTTTTTCTTGTGGCTTTGCTTGAATTCATTGTGGATTCTGATAATTTGCTCTTTATTAGATGTATAGCTTGCAAATATTTTCTCCCATTCTGTAGGTTGTCTATTTGCTCTGTTGATTATTTCCTTTGCTGTGCAGAAGCTTTTTTAATTTAATCAAGTCCCATTTATTTATTTTTCTTGTTGCTATAATTGCCACTAGGGCCTTTGTCATAAATTCTTTGCCTCGGCCAATATATAGAAGACATTTTCTTACATTTTCTTCTAGAATTCTTATGATTTCATGCCTTACATTTAAGTGTTTTATCTATCTTGAATTAATTTATGTGAGTGGTGAAAGATGGGAATCTTGTTTTATTCTTCTGCATGTGGCTTTCCAATTTTCCTAGCACAATTTATTGAATAGGGCTTCTTTTCCCCAGCGTATATTGTCTGCTTTGTCAAAGATCAGTAGGCTGTATGTGGATGATTTTATATCTGAGTTCTCTGTTCCATTCCACTGGTCTATTTCTCTATTTTTATTTTTGTTTAATGATACGTGCCTTCCTGAAACTCACTTAGTTTCAGTTATACAAAATCCTCCCAGTTTTCTTCTCTTTCTGATCTTTCTTTTCCAATCTACTCTTCTTGCTCTGTTTTCTGCTGTCACCCTTAAATGTTAATATTTCTCACAGCTCTTAACTTGACTCCCTTGTTTCTTAGTCTTCATACATCACTTGTATGATCTCAACAATCTTTACAGTTTTAATCTCATCTCTTTCCCCAAAATACTCTCTTCAACACTAGCCACTCTCCTGTCTTCCTATAAAATATTTACAACTGCTTTTTGATAGGTGCTATACAGAAACTTCAAACTCCAAATGTTCCAAATGGAACATTTTATGAATATGTTGCAATATTTGGCAAAAGGGACTTTGCATATTAATTAAGGATGTTTGGGTGGGGAAATTATAGTGGGTTATCTGAGTTAGCCCAATGTAATCACAAGAATCCTTATAAGATGGAGGCAAGAGGATCAGAGTAAGAAAAAGAGATATGAAAATGATAGCTGTGAGCAGAGAGAGAAAGAGAGGGAAAGATAAGTTTTGAAGATGCTATGCTGCTAGGTTTAAAGGTGAAAGAAGAAGCTGGAAGACAAGGAATGCAGGTGTCCTCTAGAAAGTGCAAAAGGTAAGAAAATAGATTCTCCCTGGGAGCATCTGGTAGAAATAGAGCCTTGACAACATCTTGACTTTAGGCCTTCTGACATCCAGAAGAATAAAATAATAAATTTGCTTTGTTTGAAGCCACTCAGTTTGTGGTAACTTGTTATAGCAACAGTAGGAAACAAAGACAAAAGGTCTTAACATAAAAAAAAATTACCACTTCGGACATGCCACATGTCCATCACTGGTCAATGGCAGAGGCTTTTCCTTATACAGTCAATCAAGGACTCAGGCTACAGATTCTACCATTTGAAAAATCACTGGTCACCAGAACAGAAGGAAGAGAGTACATGGAGATCTCAGGCCCGTTCTGTGTACAAGCGACACATTTCACTTCTGATCATTACTCATTGGCCAGAAAGTCACATGATCCTGCCTAACTGCAAAAGATCTGAGAAGTGTAACCTCCTATCAGCGTAGAGGGAAAGAAGAATTGGATGTTAGTGAGCACTAGTCATGTCTACCTTAGCCTCATACTAGTGGGTTGATTAAAACCTTTTCAGGAGAAATGAAATGTTTCTCACCTGACTTGGTCTGGATTCTCCTCTTCCATAGTTCCCAGTTTGCTCTTCTGTGCCAATGTGTGTTGCATTGATCTGCTCTTTATATTATCAGAGTCTATATTGTTAATTACAGAGAATTCTCAATTTCTGAAATTCTTCACATTTAGATGTCATTTAAAGAATCTTTATTAACTATTGCTATAGCTCTAGCCATTGTAATGCTATGCACAATCAATGAATTTAAGAAATTTGTTTAATTTAAGAAATATTGTAGGAAATACGATTTACAAGTGCAAATCTAGAGATGGTAGGCCTTGGAGTCTCTTCATTTCTCAGTGTGGTTGTTTTCTGTATCTTATTTGACCCATCCTGGAGCAGAGCAAAAAGATATAACCCACTTTTTCTTTTTATAGAAGAGAACAAATCACAGGTACAGTGAAACCTGAAAACAGCCCCCTAGCAAAATATTGGACACTAACCCTGCTAGAGCACTCCAGAGAGAAATGCTTAATCATTTCATGCAAATTTGATGTGGGTTATTTTTGTGTGTGCATCTTACAATATTCTCATTTGGTTGTGATATTACATTATATGTAATTAAATGTGATAGACAAAAGAAATTGCTGTAAAACATATTTATAGGAAAGGGATACAACATTAGGACAATAACAATTGGATTCCTCTAGCTGTGGTACGAAGACTCCTGAGACAAGCCCTAGTGACCCCTGCCTCCTGTATAATCTCATGCCCTTGTGTGATCCCTTCTCCTCAAGAATGGCCTGGACTTACTGACTGACTTCTAATGCATACAATATAGCAAAAGTGATGAGATGTCACTTCAGTCATTACATTGCAAAACATTGACTTTCCTCTTGCTTGCAGATTCTCCCTCTCTTGCTGGCTTTAATATAAAGCAAGCTACCATATTAAAGAGGCCGTGTGGCAAGGAACTGAGGTCCTCTAACTAAGAGCTTGCAAGGAATTAAATTCTGCCAATAACCAAATGAGTGAGCTTGGAAGTGAACCCTCCCATGGTTGAGCCTCAAGATGAGACCACAGCCCCTGAGGTCACCATGATTGTACCCTGTGGAAGATCCTGAGCAGAAGATCCAGTTAATTTTCTTCTAAATTCCTGGCCTGTAGAAACTGTGAGATGCTAAATGTATGCTGTTATAAGCCATTTAGGTTTTGGTAATTTGTTTTATAGCAATAGATGACTAATACACTAGGGACTTTGTTTCTTTGGTTTTTTTGTTTTACATTTTTTATGTTGTTCCAACATGTTCGCTTTTTTCTCCTCTAAAAGGTTCAGGAATAGTGAGAAAAAGGAAAATTACAATTTGGAGAAAGATGGTCTGAGGAATAATAAAATGTAGATTTAAATTTTTTAATTTTCAAGAATACACATTTAAAAGAGATACTTATTTTTTGAAGGAGTGGCTCTTGAATTTAGACATTATTATGCCCTAAAAATGTATTTATAATTCTCCATTTGCACACAGAAAACTAATTTATGCCTTAGTTTACAGGAATAAATCATTTACTTAAAGTGAATTTATACTTGATGGAAGCTTATCCCTTCCTGGTCTTTGTTCTCATCTTCCTAATGAGTACCAAAATTTGAGGAAAAAGAAATATGAGAAGGAATTAAAAAGTGATTTGCAATAAAGACTTGGAGATCTTTATCAGATTTATATTGTGTAGGGATGAATTTCTGTCTCATGGAAGGACAAAATAATTTATGACTTGGAACAATGTAATAATTACCATAATATCTATATTTTGAATTCTAGTAAGAGAAGAGCATAGGTCTTTAAACTTTTAGGCATAACTCTTCTGCCCAAAACTATGTCTTTACATTTTATCTCTTTAAGTCTTGTCACACATGTACACACACTAATAATAATAATAATAAATTAAGCTGGGAAAGGAAGACTAGAGAAATCAAACAGAATACATATAGATTTATTGTAGTCAACTGATGACACTGTAAAACTGGCACAAAGGCAAACATGCAATAAATAAATGAAAACCAGAGTGAATCAATTCCAGTGCTTTGTGCTCTATGTTTTAAAAACCTGGTCCTTAAAGACAAATCATCATCAGAAAAATGAAAAATGCATTTAGGGACTGTTAATTATTGCCTATCTCCAAGATCAAAAACTAAAAAACAAGCTGAAAAAATTTCATATCATTAATAAACTACTATATCAAGACATTAAGGTATTTTAAAGAAAATGAGATTTCTGTTTAATAAAGATAAATCACGTGAAATAGCAAACTATTAGAAGAGAAAACCATTCTGAATCTACACATTTATCAATCTAAATACAATGCCATAAGAGAAATATCATTCCATAAGAAGCTCCATATTTTAGGTCTAAAAGTTTAAGTCATAATTGAAAGACACCCTCCTAAACCATAACATTGTTGCCTTTACATACAAGGGCTGTCTGGAAAGTATACAGTAATGTAATATTAAAAATTATGAAAATTATGACAAATATTCCAGAGTAACCTTTGCTTTAGTTCCAAAGTTTATGATTTTATTTCCAGTAGTTTTTCAGAAGTCATGAATTGACACAATGTAGTTGTTATATGTGAAAGACAGTGATTTGAATGGCAACTTGAAATCAATTGGAAACCAGTTCAGTCTCTAGAGGACACTTGTAATATGCTTCACAGGGCTAACTCCTTTAAGCATGAAATGCAACTACAAATTCAGCACTCTATATGAAGATTTTCCTTTGCACAAGAGAATCACTTCACATGAGTGACAATTTCTACAATGAAATATATTGCTTAGGCTTGACAAAATCTTTAATGTTATGCATAATACTAATCAAAGTAATTCCAGAAAACATTGTTTACTACTTTATCACCTGGAATTAGCTGGTAGGGATTGAGAAGTTTGTCAATAATTAGTTATTCTTGCTTTTACGTGATTTAGAACTACAGTTCTCAACTCTAAAATTTGGGAGGTTTAGTAGCAATAAAGTGGGGGAAAATGTAAATCCCCAGACTCAGTTTTCTTATGTCTTATATAGGAAATCTGGAACAAATTATTGTGTATCAATCAGCCATTGCTGAATAACAAAACACTCCAAACTTAATGACTGAAGACCACAACCACTTGTTGAAGGCAACAACCATTATTTCCTTTCAACTAATGGGTTGGCTGAGCAGTTCTGCTCTCTGGACCCTGCCCACCTGATCTCAGCTAGGCTCACTCATGCAACTGCTGTCAGCTGTATGGTTAACTGTGCTTAGCTGATCTTGATAACATCACTGAGAAAACTCAGCTACCCCTCATTGTACTCCTCTTACATTTCTCCTGCAAGCTAGTCAGGGCATATTCTCATGGCAGTGGCAGGGATCTACAAAAGGAAGCAGAAGTGCAGAAATGAATTTCAGGCTTCTGCTTGCATCAGTTCTGCTACAATCCCATTGTTCAGAGCAAGTCACGCAAGCAAGTTAGGACAGTGAGGGGAGGTCACGACAAAAGGGCATGAGATAGAGAGGCATGGACAATTAGATCCATTAGTACAATCACCTTATGATAAGCTTTAGGATCTCTTTTCTACATGCACTTTGTTGAATATAGCATTGTGTGTTTTTGTAAAGAGGCCTCCAGCACAAAATATTGGAAAATACACTGAGGGTGAAGACGGAATATAGGAGAAAGAAAGTCAGCTACCTTTTCTTTACTAATAGGCTTTCTGTAATTGGATATAAATAGCCTATGCCTGAAAAAAGATTAGGCATATTTTAATTAAAAGTTAATGCCTTATATTTGACTGATACACCTTTCATTCATTTTCCTCTTAATATTTTCCTATCAAAGTTTTTCAAAATAGTATAATAACCAGGCAAGGAAAATTCAAAGGATAGCCATGTTCAGTGAATGCATGATTACATACATTAACTTTCACTTCTCATTCCCACTCAAAAAGAGCAAAAGAAATTAAAAACAAGGAGCGTGATATAGTATTTTTAAAAAGAAAGAATATTGGGGGTATTATTTTTGCACCTTTCCTTTGAAGCTCATCAGAGGCCCATTGTAATAGCAAAGGACATCTTTTCCCTGGGGTAGTTGTACTGATAGTGAGGAGTAATTTGGACCAAGATGCACTGTGATGTCATTCCCAGGAATTGTTTTATAAACCACAACTAGATAAAAGAATACTTCCCTTATTGACCTCTTTTTTAGGACCAGGGAGGGAATGTATTAAATTTCAGCCTCAAATTATGCCCATAGAAGTCTTAAAATCCAAGGTTATAAGTCATAATCCTGGCCACTAGTTAAATCACCCAGTAATAAAAATGCATCTCTTCCCTGTTTTGAAGGATAACCCTGAGAACTAAGGTACGGTAAAGGACAAAGCTATGCAAGCACATATAAATCACAGTTATGTTTTTGCAATAGGTCATGATATCTCTGCTTCCAAACCCTCTCTTTTCTTTTCCTCTCAGGTAGATCCCAAGGTTTTGAATAAAAGAACTTATAGTGATGTTTATCTCTTTATCTATACAAATAATTTAAAGTAATATTGTATTCAACTCTATAATTCTAATTTTCTAATAATTCCTCAGTCGAGTTAAAAGCTGTGACCAATTTTACTAATGCATGAAAAATTAACTAACTTGCCAGAAATCATATCAATCAACCCCTCTGCCAAGACAAGAAATCTGATAGTTTGGCGGCCAAAGCATTTATTAAACTAATATACCTGGGGGTCAAGCTATAATGGACCTTTGCATGTTCAAAATTTCTTGAAGGTTAATCTTAAACAAGTTGTCTTAGTCTGTTTGGGTTACTATAACAAAATACCATAAACCGGGTAGCTTATAAACAATAGAAATTTATTTTTCAACCCATTCTGAAGGCTGAGAAGTCTGAGACAAAGCATTGGCAGATTTGGTGTCTGGTGAGGGCTAACTTTCTGCTTTATAGATGGCATTTTCTTGTGGGGTACTCACATGGTAGAAGAGGTGAGGGGGTCTCTCTCTGGCCTCTTTTATAAGGGCACTAATTACTTTCATGAGGACTCCACCCCTGTGACTTAATCACTTCCCAAAGGTCCTACCTTCTAATGCCAACACCTTGGGGGTGAGTATTTCAAAATATGAAGAGACATAAACATTCGGGCCATAGAAAATATCATTTGAATTTTATATTCCACTTTATAAAATTGCCCTCGTAGTGTAGCATAAAAGTACTTGAAATCCTTGCCAGTTAAATTACTAATCTTCTTTTATCCCTAATCCACATGTAAATTGTCACAATAGGAAAAAGGCTGCAGGCTCATCCTGTGGCTTCAATAACCCATGTCCCAATGCCATGTATCCCAGTTTGGGAAACATGACTCTAAGCCAGCCTGTTCTGTACTGTTTGTATTATTCCAACAATCAAAGTTTCATTTTCTCTCAGTAAAACAAAATCCTAACGTAATTTTGTGTCTTGCATGTTGAACTTGGAATTCCTGACTTTTGGGTTACTTGGAACTTCAAAAAATCATTGTAGATATATTCCTTGCTTTCTCTGTCAAAACCTAATTCTTATTTGAAAAATTACATGTGGTCAGTTTCAATTCCTCTTGAGATTTCACCTGGATAACATAAAATGTCACAATTTTACTTTTTAATTCACTATCTGGTGAATTGTTCTGCTCTATTATTAAAGCTATTGAGCCTACATTTATAAAATAGGCCTAAAAAGGAAATAAAAAGGAGGTAAAACCTCAAGCATGTAAGAAAGGATGATGATGATGGAGCTATAGTCCCTTATGATTCAGAATCTGCTTACTAGTTGTGGAGGCCTTTCACACGCTCTCTAATTCCTGGGAAAACACAGCACTCTTTTAAAATGTCATATTACATAGCCCTCTGCTACCTTTCAGACTACTGCTCAAGCCCCTGATCTCATAAATCCCTCTCAATGGAGGTTCAGAGTGAAACCAGGTTTTTGTAACTGCTATTTAAATCATCAAACCGGAATATGTTTCTTTGCTCTTAATTTACTTTTAATTTATGTCTGGTGGGAAGCCCATCATTCAAAGCCTCCCTGGGAGGTTTTCAAAGATAGAATTTTCATTGGGGGTGGGGACAGAGACAGCAGTGGCAAATCCAGGCTGCTGGGATCACATGTTACAAGTCTTGAGAAAGAACACTGGTGGGAAGGGAAGTGGGAGAGAGGAATTAACTGAAGAGAAGAAAAACATGTTTTGTTTAGACTAGCAGAAGCAATGTAAATCTAGCAGCCCTGGCTTTTCCCTATATTCCTTATTTATAAAACTAAAAAGTAAAATATATTTTCAGGTTAGGTCTTGATTTAAGGGGGGAAGAAAAGAAACCTAAAAGAAGCCCCCTGCTGGCCACTCTAATTTCTGCCCTATTTGCTCTTTAAAAAAATAAAAATCCTCTTACCTTTCCTACGTTTAAGACACCATTTAACTTTTTATCATTAATTGTGATTTATTCCATTTCTCTTTCATTGAAATCAATGCATTATACAAACAGAAATTCCTAAAGGCAATTCTGTAGCTCGTCTGCCTTTGATCATAAGAAGAAAAAAAATCACTCCTTTAAAGATATATATTTTATTTAAGTTGCATTTAAAATTAGATCACTAGTAGATTTGTCTTGTTATTTTTATCTTATTCTGAGCAAAAAGAATAGTTTGTTTTGATTATCTCAAACTCATGGAGGTCTCTAAAATCAAATAATAAACCAGGGTTGTATCCAAAATTATTTATAATAACTATTGTTTGTCTTATTCTAGGAAATTAAGGGTACCATGTTTAGCAAAAATCCTGAAGTTGTATTTGTTTCATGAACCCATGATGAAGTCATTGCATAGAATTATTCTTTAGAAAATAGAACTCCTTAGGGCAGCCTGACCCAAGTTGCCTAAGAATGTAAATAAAAGTGGTTGAGTAGTTCTCTCTTTAAATAAAACAAATATTTTACTACATTACATACTATAATAACCTTTCTCACATCCAACATGGAAATATTAGCATCCACCAAATATGTTTTTTTTTTAAAAGCCTATTTATAAAGCAAAAACAGCTGCGGAAATTGACATCGCTTACATTTAGTCACATTTTCAAAAGAAAACCTGATTAATGAAATAGAGGTGTTCTCATGGAGAGCGTATGCCCTGAGACAGTGACAGTTATATCAGAACAAACTACATGTAACATTTATCTTCCTTTTGCCCCGGTATCTGCTCAGTGGAACGTCTGAGCGTGTGTGGAAAACACAGAGACTGACGACTTGTTTGGTGTCAACTTGGCCTTTGTCCAGGCTCCTTCTAACATGACCAACCCCTTCCTCGTCCCTGCTGCCACTGACTTTGAGAAAGTGTGCGGCTCAGCCATTTGACATCCTCTCTGTAAGACCAGGGACGGGTCTGCTATGCGTGGCTCTGTTTATGAGTCAATTTTAAGAACGTTACTATTCTACATAAAACCTTTGACCTCTCAGAGTCAGTGGTGTGAGCATAAAAGTCGCCAGGGCATGCTAAACTTTCCCGAGACAGAGTTCAGTCAACAACTTTATGACAATCCTTCTGGAATGAGCTTTGCCTAACCCCATCAAGTTGGTCACAAGACAGTCAGGGGACTGGAGATGCAACACTTGACGAGGTTTTCAGGTTGATAACATGAGGGTAAGCAATTATGTCAGGAGGCTCCAAAGTCCAGGGTCCAGTCAGGGGCCAACTACAGCAGTTCCCCTCCATGAGCCCGGGAGTTTCCCACCAACCGAAGCCCAGCAGGGGGCAGCTTCCCAAAGCTAAACCTGCAAAGACCATAGACAGCTCAGCTCGAAGTTGAACAAAAATGCAAGATTGCCCAAAAGTCATGAGACAGTTGGAAAAGTCCCTGCGTCTGGCACACACTGTTACAGACGGCGCTGCCTCACAGACCCATCAAGAAGAGCACGGGGGTGAGGCCAAAATCTGCACATTAAATCAGGGAGGGTTTGTTGGAGCCTTAAGTTAGACAGAGAGAACAATGATTTATCTATAATATTGGTTGTTTTGTTCATTTGTGTTTGAAAATAGAAGTTCTCTCTCTGGCCTGACTGCCTCCCTGTTCTTTGCACTGTCGGATGGTAACTGAAACTTTCCATGGCACAGGTGCTCCTGAGGGGGGCAATATTGAACCTGCTCAGGGGTCTGCTTTCCTCTTCCCAGACGTGTGGAGCTTCCCTGTGAATGAATAACACCACGGCCTTCACAGAAAGACTTCACTCACTGTCCTTGCAAGGACAAATGCCCCCACATCCTGAGTTGGAACAGGCCAGTACAATAGCCTCTGAGGAGCACTACGTTCTTTTTCAGCTCTTCCTGTTTACTTTCCTTAGGAGAGAGATTATGAGAAGAAAATAAGAGCATATTTGTAAGTAGTTTTCGTAATTCAGGTTATCACTGAAACCAAGTGCTATTCTGAATCAAATAACCCTAAAGTGATGCACAAGTGTAACATCTGTTTAATTAATCAAAATATGTATTCATATACAAGAAAACACATTCTATTTGCGTTTCAGAGTATACATTTGGCACACACACATAAATATTTAAATATAGAAGGTATGGTTGGCAGAGAAAATTCTAACCTTCCAAAGGTCTTCACTATTCTGGAAAATTTAAGGAGGGAATTGAATTTTAATAAAACAGTTTTTTACTTAATCATAGAAAAATCAAGTGAAATTGTTTTCTGAATTTTGACAGAAAAACAAATATATCAGATTATAAACTGTAAATGCCTTTCTCATTTTAGACCTCAATTTTATGGCAAACTTGCTTGTTTTAGTAGCTGTATATATTAGGAAATAGTAAAAAGCATGGAAAATTGTTATATTTATGTATGAATGGATATATATGTGTATCTATGTAAATGCACACACATATATATTGACTTAATAAACCTATATCAATAGAGGCATTTTAATACTGATTAGAATAGCTTAGGAGTTTATATTAACAGGAAACACATCATGATCTAGTAGAATCTTATTAACTATAGTAATGTATTGCTTAACAACAGGAATATATTCTGAGAAATGCATCATTAGGTGATTTTGTTGTGCCACAGAGAGTAAGTACCTAGAGTGTACTTACACACACCTACATGGTATAGCCTACTACACACCTGAGCTGTGTGGTGTAGCCTATTGCTGCTAGGCTACAAACCTATACAACATGTTACTTTACTGAATACCATACGCAATTGTAACACAATGATAAGTATTTGTGTATCTAAACAGAAAAGATATAGTAAAATTACAGAATTTTAATCTTATGGGACCACCATTGTATATGCAGTTCATCATTTACCAAAACATCATTATGGGGCATAAAACTGTATATATTTTCTTGAGTGATTAGAGCACTTACTCCAATATTACTTTATTAGGCTGACATCCTAGTTAACTCAAGGCTACTTGCCTTCTGTACTGATGACCACCTACTGATCTTCAAAAATCTTACACTCTCTCACTCTCACGCCAGCCTCTGACATTGTCCTCTGCCTTCACAGCTGTCTCCACTTTTCCACTTCACACTCACTAATCAACTGCTGTGAACTTGGCTTTTCCTTAGATCTCAGCTCTCTCAAAAGTAACCAATCATTTCCTAAATGTGAAGTATAATGACCTTTTTTGTGTGTCCATCATACTTTGTATAATATTTGATATCGTTATAAGGTGAATTGAATCTTTTCCAAAAAAGATATGTTGAAGTCCTAACTCTCAGTACCTCAGAATGTGACCTTATTTGGAAATAGAGTTGTTGCAGATGTGATTAGTGATAAGATGAGGTCATATTAGAGCAAGGTTGGCCCCTGATGCAAGATGACTGGTGTCCTTATAAGAAAATGGCCATGTGAAGATACATGAGGAGAACAAAATGTGGTAACAAAGGCAGAGATTGTAATTATGTAACTGTAAGCCCAGGAACACCGAAGATTGCCAGCAAACCATCAGAGGCTAGAAAGAAGGAAGGAAGGATTCTCCTTACAACCTTAAGAGGCGAACTGGCCCTCATGACATCTTGACTTCAGATTTCCAACCTCCAGAATTGTGGGACAATAAATTTCTGTTGTTTTAAGCCAGTTTATAGTACTTTGTTATGGCAGCCCTAGGAAACTAATATGGTTACTATCGACCAAATTTTTAGTCTGTACTTACCACAGTTTCTTAACATGCTTTTGTCCACAGGTTTCCATACGCCATATTCTTGTAGGAGCCCTGCTACACACTTTACAGGATTCTTTACTGACCCTCATGTTGTTATATTCCTTGAAAGACCTTAAACGATCCTACAGTCTCAGCTGTAAAGAATACATTAGAGCTGCTCCAGTTCATATCTACAGTTTGAAGCTCTGTAAGGATCCATGGGCCAACCTACCAGCTATAGTTCCCTGGAGCACACCAGACTCAGTGATATTCAGAAAACTCATCTGCTGTTTCAGAGTTAGTAAGAATTCTTTCATCCATATGCCTGAAGCTAATGTTCCCCCAGAAGTTTTGCTATGAGACGAGATTTGTCACTTCCTCTTGTTTTATAATATTCTTTTTGTTTTGTTTTGTTTTTAGAGACAAGTATCACTGTCACCCAGGTGAACTCCTGGGCTCAAGCAATCCTCTCACCTCAGCCTCCCAAGTACATAGGACTAAAGGCATGTGCCACCACCATACCTGGTTATTTTTTAAATTTTTTTCATAGAGACAGGATCTTACTATGTTGCTCAGGCTGATCCCAAACTCCTGGCAACAAGCAATCCTCTCATCTCAGCCTCTCAAAGTCCTGGGATTACAGGCATGAGCCATCACACTTGACCCCAGTTTTATAATATTTTTAAAATCAAGAAATACATCTTTGTGAATCCCTGTCCTACAGGTAAATTGGAAAAGTCTTGAAAACGTGACTAAATTGGCTTGTTTTTCCTTTCCCTCTTTCCATCTTTCTCATTGCCTGGCAGTGAAATCTGATATCTCCTACACCCCAGGATTGCTTCCAAATACTGTGTTTCCCCGAAAATAAGACCTACCCATAAAATAAGCCCTAGCAGGATTTCTAAGCATTTGCACAATATAAACCCTATCCTGAAAATAAGACCTAGCGATGAGCATGGCTACGCAGCATATCTGCACAACCCATGCATTTCATCGGGGAGTGGTAAAGAAGACAAACAGCCCTTCTCATCTGCCCCATGAGAGCTCTATTGCTCAACATGAGAGATTGGGGCCAATGGTTCTAAAGGAAATAGAGTCGCAAGAAATTCAGGATGGAATTCAGGGTTTGGAGAGTTATGATGATGTTCCAAAAGAAGACAACTTAACTATATTTGAATAAATGTACATTGTTGTACCATACTTAAAAAAAATAACACATCCCCTGAAAATAAGCCCTAGGGTGTCTTCTTGAGGAAAAATCAATATAAGACCCTGTCTTATTTTCGGGGAAACACTGTGGGCTTCAATATGGGAATAAGCTTTTCCCTCTCTATCCTTGGCTCCAGGTGAGGGGAAGGAAACCAGATAAACAAAGATGCCTCTGGGAAGCTACAGATCAGAGTAAGATGAAGAGACAAGAATAAAGCACAAAATGTCCACCCTTGGGACCACCAGGAAGGAATCCACCCCTGTTCATTTAGGAAAGGACTTTCTTTTGCAGATTTAAACTAAATTTTATCTTGCTTTGGAATAATTTTAACAGTACAATAAAGTTCTGAACTATCAAGAGAAAAATCTTTTTTATATATTTTTTTTATCATTTTTCATGGGAACCTTCTTTCATAAATGGATAGAGAAAAAGCAATGACAAATTTTGATTTTGGAAGTGTCAATCTTCACAATGTTTGAAAAGGGCAACATTGAAATTTAACCCAGCTTTCTACTATGAGGGCTTACAAAAACCAACTAAAATTTTTTTAAGAAATATTATTTTTCTCTGTATTTTAGTATCCATAAAAATGGCATTTTATGTAAAAACAGAGAAGTTTTACGTGAGCCATGCAAATCAGGAAATTAATAAGTCAAGGGTCTAATATAAAATACAGTTAAACAGCAGGTGGGAGGGGGAAGGAGGGGATGGGTATATACAAACACAATGAGTGAGATGTGCAACGTATGTGGGATGGTCATGCTTGAGGCTCTGCCTCGAGGGGGGTGGGGGGGCATGGGCAATATACATAACCGTAATATTTGTACCTCTATAATATGCTGAAATAAAAAAAAGAAAAATAAAAATAAAATAAAATAAAATACAGTTAAACAAAGGCTAAATATGAATTTTACAAATTAAAAGAGCAAATCATTAGACTACTATTGAAGCTGAAACTCTTTTTACTTATTCATATTTCTCATCATTGCTAGTGTACCAAAATGACACTACATTAAAGTAATGAGACCCATCTTTATCTATCTGATAAGTATCTGGGTATCACATATATTTACTATGCTAAATACTATAATTGAACATGTATGCCAGAACTAGATACATACATAAATAATAACCACAATCCTAAAACTTGGCAAAGTCCACAAAATAAAACACTAGACTTATTTCATTTGTGATACGACACTAGAAAATTATAACCCAAAGGATATCCCAACTATTTTTTTTACCATAATACACATGATTTAGAACCTTCGTTTGGCTCACTCAAGATTATTCAAAATTCCTAGAATTTAGCTGTAGCACTATTCCTTTCTCTGCCACTCAAAAACTAAATCAGAATGCAAATGGCAATCTTAAATCTGCTCTATTTTTTTTTTTTTTTTTTTGAGGCAGAGTCTCATTTTGTTGCCTGGGCTAGAGTGCCATGGCATGAGCCTCGCTCACAGCAACCTCAAACTCCTGGGCTCAAGCAATCCATCTGTCTCAGCTTCCCAAGTAGCTGGGACTACAGGCATGAGCCACCATGCCTGGCTAATTTTTTCTATATATTTTTAGTTGGACAATTAATTTCTTTCTATTTTTAGTAGAGATGGGGTCTCGCTCTTGCTCAGGCTTGTGTCGAACTCCTGAGCTCAAACGATCCTCCTGCCTTGGCCTCCCAAAGTGTTAGGATTATAGGCGTGAGCCACCATGCCCGGCCTATTTTTTAAAATAGTACACAATTGAGTTAAATACTTTAAATAATATTTTTAAATTAGTCACAATATATCCTGACAAGAATTACTACATCAATTAATAACAAACCATATCAAGATTTAATTATATCTTCTAAAAGCAATTTTAATATTTATAAATATAATTTTTATCATATCACTAGATTACAGGGGGAACAACTATATGACCATTTTGGTAAATTCTAAAACACTAAGTAAAGAAAATGACATGACAAAGTAAGGTTGATTTGAATTTTAGAAATGATTGAACATCTTTACCTTTAAAACCTGTAGAAACCAATAAGTAGGACTCTTCCTTAATATGTAAAGAATATTTATTTTATATTGATAGGCAGAATTATACATAACTATGACTCAATGTTAAATATTAAAATGTTTTAGGCAGTAAATTAAAGACAAATATGACTACTACTGTCATTTTATTTTGATACTATGGAAGTTTTTGTCAACTTAATAAGTCAAGAAAAGAAAAATACAGCTTTGGAAAGGAGGAGATAATTTTTAACATTATGTACAGATGACATATGACTGTCTTTTGGAAAACCCTAAGGGAGCCAACTTAGAAACTCTGAGAATACAAGAGTTGAATAGTTGCCTGATTACTACATAAGCAAGTAAACAGCAGTAGCTTTCACACACACTAGCAACTGTCATTTATAAAGAGTATAGAGAAATATTCCACTTATAATTTATAATAGAAGTTTTAAAATATACAGTACCAAAAACAAATTTGGAAAATAAGGAAGATCTATATGAAGACAATTAAGAATTTTTTTAAAAAACCATAAAAGAAGCTATAAATACAAGTAAAAATATATAATGTTTTAGTATGGGAGGCCACAACGTCACACACATGTGAAGTCTCTTCAAATTGTTTTCTAATCTAGACTAAATACAACTCCAGTCAAAAGTTTTTAACAATTTATCGTAATTTGAAAAACTGATTTTTTTAATTACACAGGTGAGCACTGCCAAAACATTTTTGAGCAGGAAGAGTAATGAGGAGGGGACATTGTTCATAGTACCAAATATACTCAAAAGATATAGCACATAAAACAGCATACTGGGAGCTGGGAATGGTGGCTCACACCTGTTATCCCAGCTACTTGAGAAGCTGAAGCAGGAAGATCTCTTGAGCCCAGGAATTCATGACAGCCTACGTGACATAGTGATGCCCCATCTCAAAAAAAATAAGAAGACAAAACAATGATAAGCTGGAATAGTTAGATAAATCAATGGGACAGAAAGACAAGCTTAGTAAAGCACTCAAATATTTATAAAATTATAGTAAACAAAAAGGTAAATTGTAAATTTGGGGGAAATGTTCTTCAGTAAATTATACAAGGAAAAATGGTTCCATATTTGAGGGTAAAGTATATAGTAAAATAAATTCCAGCTGAATTAAATAGGTAGATGTAAAAAATGAAAACATAAGAAAATATAGATAGCTATTTATGTGATATGGTAGGTTTTTCCAAGTTCTTGGTGTTCATCGGGAAAAGAATTTCAGGACATACCATGTAAGCCAAGAGAGTGACACCTTTTATCGAAAGCAAAACTACACTTTCAGGGGGAGAGCAAGCAGGCTGGAAAGAGGGAAGCTGCACTGAGAGGAAGTGGTTTTAGATCTTTTGTAGTTTTACTAATTAAGGGGAGGAATATTCAAGGCCAAGGGGTTGGCTCTTACTAAGAATCTGGATAGTAATCCCTAGAATTGGGTCCCCTCCAATTTTTATACTTTATATGGTTGTCTAAAAACTGTCATGGTTATTTCAAGGTCAGAGAAATTTTAACCACAATATAAATGATAGTGTAATTAGTCAAAGTTCATATAAGGTGGCAGAGATAGCTGACAAGCCAGTTGAAGCCTATTCTTGCCTGCAGTTATCAGTTCCTCTGGTTAGCTTCTGCTGGAGGGTTGTTTACTTTAACACCTGCACCCAATTTTCAAGCCCCTACATCCTGTATCAGCCCTGTCTCCTACTTTTCTACTCTAACAATATTACTAAGAGAAACTCTAAGTATTAATTCAACACAGTATTTCACAGTGTGGTTTATTAACTATTTCATTTACAATCAGCTGGGCTACTTGCTAAAACCAGTTGTTAGGGGCATATCAAAGGTTTATTGAATAATAGACCCTGATGATGGGGCCCAAGAATCTCTGTTTTAATGAGAACACCAGGAGATTCTGATGCACATTACACTTGAGAACCACTGCAAGGCAGGATGGGATTTAGTGCTTTACTATGCAGGTGTGAAAATTTGTATGAAATAAATACACAAAATCAAAAGTCAAAAGAAAACCAAATTTTAAAAATTATAATGTTATATGATGAAGAATGTAATAATAATAATAAATCAATTGAAAAACAAGGCAGTAAGAAAACTTTGACTCCCCTGAAAGAAAGTGGGCAAAGGATATGGATAGCCAATTCATAAGTAGAAATAGAAAAAGAAGAATAAGCCAATGGAACACAAAACAAAACAGTTGATTCTCACTTGAAATATAAAACCAGATGCAGATTTCTTTACAAATTGAGAAAGATGTTTTTAAGTATAATGACTAGTGTTGGCAAATGAACTTGTCCCTCTCAAATATCACGTGAAAGTTTCATTTGATATAATTTTACTGGAGAGCTATTCAGCAATAAGAATCAACTATCTAAAAATTATTAATACCTTTAGACCTAGTAATTTTTTTCTTTGGGAATTATACTGAGAAAATAATCAGACCTGCACCAAAAATTTATGTTCAAGAAATAAATAAAAGCAATAATTAACTCATGGCCCATGTATGACAGTGAAAAATGAAAACAACAAAAAGTCCTTAAATAAGAAAAATTTTCATAAGTTATTTAAAAATTTGGAAATGCTCATGAGATAATTTTAAGTAGAAAAGAGCAGGATGCAGAACATTCCTTAGATATATGATTCCAAGTTTGTAAAAGATACATATATATATGTATGTGGGGTATGTGTGTATATGTGGTACTGGGAAAATGATCTCCAGAAAATTTTAATAATATATGATACTTTCAATTTTCTTTATTCTTTCTTCATTTTTCCAAACTTTATGCAAATAAATATGCTGCTTTATTGGTTAAAAATAAGAAAAAAGTGGTTAACATATTTTCTCAAACAAAACTGGCATGCTAAAGTATTTTTGAAGCTCTCATTTGGGAATATATTCAGGGCTTGTTTAAGCCATAAACATACACATGCATAAAACTAGCCTTGTTCTTTATAATCAGTGCCTTTTCTTGGGTCAAAAATTCATGTTAGATAGGGTTATGGACTGAACTGTGTCCTCCCAAAATTCATGTACGTTGAAGCTCTAACTCTCAATGAATCAAGTTGGAGATAGCACCAATGAAGATTGAGGTTAAATGAGGCTCTAAGGATGAGGCCCTGATCTGATCAGTTTAATGTCCTTAGAAGAAAAGACACGAAGAAGAGGTCACATGAGCACACATTAAGAAGGCAGCCACCTACAACCCAAGGGAAGAGATCTCAGAATGAAACCTACCTTGCCAGTACATTGATCTTGGACTTTCCATCCCCCAGAACTGTGACAAGTTCTATTGTTTAAGCCATCAAATCTATGGTATTTTGTTATGGCAATCTGAGCTAATAATAATACAAGTAGTATTATCAATCTTATCACTCTGCTTGGCTTTAAACAAGTTTGTCAGTTTGCAAAATTCATATCCATTTACCAAGGAGCTTGCATAGCACTGCTATGGACAATAATAGAAATATACTAAAATAAACAAAAACCTTTCATGAGAGAATACTTAAAGGGGACATCATCTATTTGGACATGATCTATTTACTTATTAAACAGGCTGTTCACACTGTATATGGAAGGGGACTGAAAGAGGCTCAAAGTCACTGATCACTGACTTTTAAACTTTTTTTAATGACTTCACTATTTTACCAATGGTGAATCTTTGAATATTGATTATTAGATAGGAATTAATCCTAAATAAATGTGACAACTCTATGTTTATATTTTACCTTGCACTGGAGTAAGTAGAAAAACAAAGAGGCTTTTAAACAGCTGGGTTTAGATCTAAACTGGCTTGTAAAAGCACAATGCCATGGCTGGATTCAGTGGCTCACACCTGTAGTCATAGCTATTTGAGAGGCTGAGGCAGGAGGATCACTTGAGCCCAGGAGTTTGAGGTTGCAGTGAGCTACGATGTTACCACTGCACTCTAGTCGGGGCAATAGAGCAAGACCCTGTTCAAAAGAAAAAGAAAAAAAGTTCACTATTGTCAAGGAGAAATTTAGTGTTTAAGATTTCCATGTTTAATTTATGTTTTTATTTTATTTTCCAAAAAAGAGAGATTCTGTTATTTCTAACTTATTATATATTTGATGTGAGAATAAATAAACTCACTAGGCCTGGGTCTACTCTTTACCAGACAGGAGGAGAAACAACAAAGACATTTTGAAAGCTGAATGAGTACACCTTCACTATCCCCCAACAGATGATCACTTTTTTCTGAACGATGTCTCAAAAGGGAAGATAGACCCACAGATACATATATGCACACATGGATACACATATATGTGTTACATATACATATATATTTTATGGATATAGCTTATATATCTATAGAATGTATTTGTTTATATACAAATATTCAATTTTTATATGCTTGGTTTAGGACCAAAGTATCTATTCACTTTTCAGAAAACTTGAGGAATTAGTTATACTTTAGAAAGACTTGTAGAACAGCACATTTCAATTTGGACTAGCCACTTTTCAAGTGGCGTCCACATGTGGATAGTGGCTATTCTATCAGCACAGATCTACATGAAGGGCATGTGAGTGTTTATGTACTATACTTGCAGTTTTCTGTAGATTTGAAATTTTTCAAAATAAAAAGTTGGGGGGAAAAGACATTTGAAAATACTTCTAAACAGATTTATTCTGCTTCAAACAATTTACTCTTCTTACTCCCTGCTGAACATGTTGAATACACTAGCATTTTTGTTTTCAAGCTGTGGTATACCCACAGGACTATAGCTGTGGTCTTTCTGTTCTTTCCATAGTTTCATGCTTCTTAGAAAAAAAAGATATCACACATAACAAACAAACTAACTACCAGTGACACTAAAATGAAAAAGCATTCCTGGCATGGCTCAAAAAGTCATATGTATAATTTTTAAATCAGTGCTGCAATTTGTGGCCCAGCAAGCAAGATGGCATTTTGATTCCTCCCTAAGAACCTGTCGTTCTTGTCATGAACCAGAATCTCAACTTCTGCACTCTGTTTCTGGGAGGCAGAGTCCTCTTTGACCTGGTCTGTCTGCTCTGACAAGGAGACAGATTTTAGCTTGTCCAAGGAAAGATAACCCCTGCTGCTCCTTGCTTGGGAGGAAAAACACATTCTCCTTCCTGGGAGAGGTTGAAGGAAGAGCTGAGTACAAAAGGGAATGTAGTAAGTCTTCATTTTCAACTCATTTGCCATACATTTTTATGCCAAGCACAGCCTTGCCTCGAGTGATGTGGCAACAGGCTGAATTTCCCCTTCTTGCTTAGACTGTCCCTATTTTGACAACAGCCTTGTTTCAGTAATGAGAAATCAATTCTATGTTCCTCTGTTTACTTAACGAAAATACGGGCTATTTGTTGATAGGATTGTCACATATTTTTGCAATCCAGAATGCTGGGGCTTCAGGGATACGGAAAAAAAACGTAGAGAAGCAGGTTTTACTGGGAAAACAAAAGTAATGCAGCCACTCTAATTTGAATGAAATAAAGCTAATGGTTGTACTTCTTGTCCCTTTCAAATGTCTTGCTGGCATACCTAAGTTCTCATAGCCCTGGAGAATCATTAAAGACAATAAAACTTTGCGATTGTTTCAGAACTTCAAAACTTCTGCACAGGATTGACTCTAAATAATCAGAGAGGTTCTTGTGGAAGAGGATGTGAGGATATCTTTGTAAGCCACCTGTCTGCTGCATAGCCAGGCTTTTAAGATAAAAAGTTAAGAATGAAAACTTATTTTAGCTCCTCGAATAAAGGAAGGAGAAGAATGAAAGGAAGGAAGGGATGGAGGAAACGTGTGGAGAAGGGAGGGATGACAGGAAAGGAAAAAAAGCACTTTGCTCTGGGTTAATAAAATGTTGCTTAAATGCAGTGAAAACTTTAATTTGTGAGTTGATAAGAACAGTTATTAAGTCCTTATAATGTCATTCATATTCCCAACCATGAACAAGTAACATATATGTATATATATTTCCTAACTTGAAGTTTAAAGGCAATCGCTATACCTTCTCCATATATATCTTTTAAAATTGAATATAACATACAATACTTACTCAGATTTTTTTCTCTTATTCAATCTTCAGTGTAGGAAAATATAATTTTCTTCCTTCAGCAGAGATTGCACAGTGGCTTTAATAAAACCAATCAGTTTTACCACTAAATATAGAGTATTTCCCTAAGGGCCACAAAAAGTTGAAGTTGATTTGTCTTCATCAAAACAGACAAGTTGTTAAATGAAAGAAACAGTACCAAAATACTTCCCACTAACTGGACTAGGAGAGAGGAATAAAGGATATAAACTCCACATACAAACACACATATATTCCTTTACTCATCATCCATCTCTGCATTCCATGTAGTACTGTCTGCAGTAGAATGCACCTAGGCTCTGTTGAGAGACACTGAAACTTGAAAGAAAATGGAATTTAACATGTGCAAATACCATATGATTGTTCAATAACTTTGTAAATCATTTTATTACCTTAAGACTTCATGATTTCTTTGTTTCCTCTCTTTGTGTCACACTCTCTGCTTCTAACTATGGGTCTCTCTCTCTCTCTCTCGCTCGCTCTCTTTCTCTCAAATAATAACCTAGAGGGACATACATATTAATAATCTGTAGAGATTTCTTACTTAAAGCTATTTCTTCTTCAAACAGAGGAGAGCAGAACACCTGTATCCAGTAAATGAATGAATGATCACTTCTGGACATTTGAAATAATCCGGGAGAACAACGCAAATGAATATGAGAAATCTACCAAAACTTAATGATAAGGGAACACAGAAGGAGGTGCAAAAGTAGGAAGCTTTCTTTTATGACTTCCTCATGCCAAAAACAGAAGTGGAAAGTATAGCACTCATGAAAAACATTTTAAATATAACAGTTCCAGTTTCGAACTTGGTCCCAATAAATCAGATATACAACTTTAATCTCAGTTCTTTATTCTACACACAGAATTCAAACACTCTGCCATAAATCTTAAGGTGTTTTCTGAATAAAAATATTTTTCTTCCTTAAGGCTAAGCCCTAGGGGTGAGTAGAGAACTTGTACAACTGGTTCTACTAGCAAACTATTAAATATAAAACCTTCATGCCCTAGTTAACAAATTAGAAGAAAGCAACTTTCTCCTTTTTTCATTCTTGTTTTAGCCTAAACACATGGCTTTTTCTGAAGCTCTGCCAGGTTCAGATCAGATACCATTAGGGCAGTGATGACTGTGTGACACTATCCCCTTGGTTTCTCCTGTGAGATCTCTTTAGTTTCTACCTGGTCTGTTTTCATGTGAATGTGTTTGCATTAGCACCTGTGGAGGATATTAAGTAATAGTTTCATCAATAAATGTTGGTGATGCTTATCTCTATATTTCTCTGGATTCCAGCATGCAAGACTTTTGAGATGACCTACTTAGATAAATATCTAAGTGACAAGTATTAAAGAGAAAAGATACAATTTGATTGGAAAAGACTTAAGAAAATGAGGAGGTTACTTTGCAATATGTGTACAGGATGCCTGTTCTCCAGTGCATATCTTAGAACCCTTGTTAGTTTCGTGTTTGATTTACTACAGTGAATAAAACTGTTCATTCAGTACAGTGAATCAAACACAAAGAAATTAGAATTCATTACCTGCTGACATCCTGTGAGTTCAGAATACTCCATCATAAAGGAGTATAGTATTTTTTTTCACTCTATATAGTAAAAAACATAAAATAAAATAAAAGAAGGAGGAAATGTCTGGTTTTATTTTTTGATGCTTTTATTTCACTTTCATTTCTGGGAAGTGTGAACATTTCTGTAGTACGACTCTTATCTCCACCCTGCCTCCTCCACTCTTGACCTATCCCTCTTTTATTCTTTTCCCCTGTTCTCCTATCCTTCCCCTACCCCACCAAATATATGATGGACAGGGCTTTAATAATTTTCAGACTCATCACCAACCCTGGCTTGAATGCTCTTGAAGTTTTTTCTGGTAAAATCAAGTAGTCATTTATATGAATTAGGTAGGCTAAACTACTGAAGTAAATATTCCCCAAAATGTAATGGCTCATATAAAATGGAAGCAGATTTATCTCTAAAGTAGCAGTCCAAGGCTGGAGGTTCAGGAAAGTGTGTGTGTGTGTGTGCGTGTGTGTATGTGTGTTGGGCGTGAGGATTGGGGGAAGGCTCTACTCTACTTAATCATTCAGGAACCCAACCCAGAATGAGGTTAGCATTGCCGTCTTCAACATGTGGCTCCAACATGTGGCTTGTCATCACCATTTTAGCACATAGGAGGGAAGAAAGAGCCAAAAAAGACAGCAAGTTTTCAAGGCAAGATTTGAATGGCATGCATCCCTTTTGCTGACACTTCACTGGAGATTGGTTAGTCTTATGGCCCCAACTAACTGCAGAGGGAACACAAAAATATAGTCTGTGGCTGGATAGCTCTGTCCCAGTTATGATTCTATCTTACTATGGAGGAAGTAGGGCACAGATTTTGGTGGTCAACTTGCAGTCTCCACCACACCTCTAAGCATTTTTATAGTCATAATAAGAACTTGAGAAGGAGAAGAAGGTCCAAGAATCGGTTGTCTTGGGTTCTTTGCGGAACAAACTATTCCTTTAGCTTATATTTGTCATTTGCAATGGGAATGCATTATAATGATTTGAATAAGTATTAGGGTCCTTTTATGAACTATTACATATTCTTATTTCACATAAGTGTGATGAGAATTAAATGAGAAAATATATATAAAAGTTGTCTGGAAAGGCTAAAACCATTAGATAACAGTGTTAGAAATTAAATTGAATGATTCCTTCATTGTTCATAGTTTAGGCTTATGCAGCTGATGCTCAACATTTCCATAATCAAATAAAAGATAAGGACTAACAGGTAAACTGAGAAAGCAATCAACCCTCAAATAGAGTCCAGACAGAATATACATAAGTAAGAATAGAATATGGCTCATAGTTAAGCCGGTACTCGTTTGTTGATAATGGGTCACAAAGATAAAGGCAGATTTAGCAACATAGCAAATTTCATTCAATCACTCAGAGCCACAGCTCAAAGAACATCAAAAGTGACTACCATTCCGGTAGGATCAATGAAGCTTGAAAGCAAAAATATAGTGAGGAAGCCTAGAGCATGTTAAGATCCTGAATACAGCGTGTACAGAATAAGACCTAAATTTTGTGTAAGGAGCAAAGCCAAATAAAAGTAAGAAGATAAAGAAGAGACAGAGAAAGACTCCTTCACTGAGATCAGACATAAATGCAGATCATAGCAGACTATAATAAGTTTTCCAGACCCAATTTAATGTTTCATGTTTAAGGACATTAAAATAGGAGTATATAACTCTGCCCAATCCTGCATAACAAGCCTGATCAATACTCTGATATGTCATATAAAGAGGTCAGCTAAGGTTAGGTAATGGAGATCTCCTGACCCATTGACCTTGTTTTGGCATTAGAGAGTCAACATTTTGCCATTAAATGTCAGATCAATTTCCAATGATTTAAACATTACCCAGAAGTCTCTGGCTTCCTGGAAACTTTAATTGAAAAAAAGAAAAAAGTAAAAAAGAAGACATTACCATTTTTAGGAGTCTAAGGAATTATTATTTACTGCATTAGTTAGTAATGTAGTAATCCATTTTGCTTGCTAAATTTTTAACATTCTTGTCTCAGTTCAGTGTTTATAAAGCACTGTTTTAAGTTTTTAAAAAATTTGTACCATTATTTTTAATGTATATTTATATCTGTCTTTCTATGTTCATGAATAACCTTTCTCTCTGAGATTCTTACAAACAACTTACCATAAACTGTTTTCTCCTACAGCCCATACTAGAATTACCCTTATATTACAATTATATATGAAAAGGTTGTTCCCTCCTTAGGTCAAAGAAGGCCATGTTTATCTTTTGTCCCATACGATGCCTTGCATTTGGTAGACATTCAATACATAAGTTAGTAAAATGCTGGCCAACTGTACTTCCCTCAACTTGACATGGTTACGGTAGATTAAGTAGGTAAAAGGGAGGATGAATCACACAACTACCATAAATTTGTAGGGAATACAAATTTTCCCCTCAGAAATAAAGTGGATCTGTATCTTTGGCCCTCCACAAGGAGAATCAAGTCTGGTTTTTAAATGAAGTCTTCAGAGAATGCAGCAATACTCCACAAATTGTTAGAGCTTCTCTGAGGACATGCTGTCTGCCTAGCAGTACTGGATAAACAGAAATTTAGCGGTGCTAATTTCTAGCTCATTCTTTCATATCTCAGGGATCACCAAGAGATTTCTGTGTCCAGAAACTGATACATCTTTTTGATGGGCATGATACATGTTATTTAAATGACTGATTGAATGAATGAATGAGCCAATAATTGCCATCCCTAGATACCAATAAATTTCCAGTTGGTATCTGCCTTCACGATAGTGTCATTTCCATTAGTTGTGACAAGTTGCAATCTAAAATAACACCTACTTTAGATACTAGTTCACTTTCAGAACTGCTGGGAAAGCAGGGAGAAGATTACAGCTCTTTGCACTACCAGCCTCCTACTCCCATTGTACCTGCTGTACAATTATTGCTGTCTTGTCTGCCAAAGTTCCATTAAGGGCTCTGGAGCTCCTGGCACTTGCATGGATGCTCTACTAAATTTAATCCCCCAGAATGACTTATTCTTGCCAGCTGGGTGCATCAAACCAAAGGAATAATATCAGACAAATATATGGGGATCTACTTTATCTAAATGTAGAGAGGATGGAAACAGAAAAGTGCAGTTCTTTGCTCAAATAGTAATCACCTGTCAGCTTTTTACTGGTGTGATTTAGCTAATTTTTTTTCAGTTTTGTCATCATATTTTCAAATAGTCATGCTAAAAGAGGTAACATTTCCAGGGACCACGGGCAACTGCAGAGAATCCACCAGCCTTTGGCTGTTTCTAGAGGCAAGATCTTCATAGCTGAGTTGGGACTGTGACCCTATCCCCAGCGGGGAGTGGTTATAGCCAGCAGGGGCTATTTATTACACACTGCTCTTAAACTTACCTTGGGTGGGGCTGGGATAGATCAGAAACAGGGTGAGGTGGTTGGCTGTCTTTCCCAGCCCTCTGACTCTCTCACCTTCATGGGGGATTACTGGACCTGGTCTTAGGAAAGTACTCACTGCAGACAATTCACATACTGAAGTATTTGGCACTGCTCTCTGGGTTGTGCTTAATTCTTTGTTCCTTCATTGCCTTAAGGTATGAATGTCACTAAACTGAACCCGGCCCATTTGCCTGTGCACAATGAAAAGCCAAACACCAAAGCATTGGTTTTTTGCAATGAGAAAGTTTCACTGCCAGATAGTAAAACAAGGATACAGAAGTCGGACTCAGATCTGTCTCCCAGAGCTAGGGGCTAGGTCGGATTTTATAAGCACAGGGTAATGAGGCATGATCTGATTGGGTCTTGCAATGAGGTGATGCCAGGCAACTCACAACTTTGTTACATGAAAATTGAGCCAGATTGGTCTGGTGCAGTTACACAGATTCTTAAAAACAAAAAATAAGCAAATAAAAAAATAGAATCATCATTATTAGTCCTGAATTAGGCCACCTGGAGTTTGCTGTAGCTCATCACTGAGAATAGTGGCATATATCCTTTTAAATTTCACAAATGCAATATATTTGCATCGTGTTGTTTTCCATTGCAGAGGTAGCTGCAGACAAAAGTCAGTGCTTTATTTCCTTTCTAGATGTTGACGTAGATAAGTGACAATGGGACAATATGATTTGTTTTATGACAGCAGTTATGCTCTGCTTGCTGACCTTTGACCTCCCTCCTCAGGGACTCTTGAGGTTAATGTGATTGTGCACTGGACATCTACACTGGGAAGAATGTATTTAAGACTAGAAAATGTAGGAGGAATTTAGTGAATGAATAGAGCTTCCCAGGCACAGAAAATAACTGGGTAATTTTGCCCACCAAAAACCTCAATTACCAGTTATTTACAGTCCACTGGTCTGCAACTTCAATTGACTCATGAGACATTCATATTAGTGCAGTCCCTTGCTCAAATAGTAATCACTTGTCATGACTGGCTCCCATAGAAGAAAGAGAGGGGAGAGGAAGTTGTAAGGTAGAAGAAAACTGGTTTAAAGCATCTGAGAGTGATCTAGGAGATAGGTGGATAAACATCTGTGATGTGAGCAAAGCTAAATACAGCTGTTTGGCACTTTCACCAGGCAGTGACCAGGACGCCCCACTTCCAGGGCAATGCAAACAGGCCTCCAGGCAGACAGCCACCACACTTGCCTTCTCCTCCAGCTGTTTCTGCATAAGGGTCCCAGGCAGCATCCTGTAGTTCCATCCTCCTTGCTCCTTGGACCCAGGAAACTTGAGAAAATCATTGCAAACACCACTCCAAACTTGCTTCATTTCAGAGCTCAGTATCTTTCTGTGCTTTGCAGTCACACTGGGAGGGTCTCTTTCTCGTGTATGAAAAGGAGGACAGAATGTTGGAAGGGAACACTCCTTGACATATGGGAATAAGAGTGGTGTGAGTAACTAAATGGAGGCAGGAAAGGTGTTAGCAAATAGCAGGAGAGAAGATTGGGCCCCACCGAATACTGGCTGTCCCACGTTCTACGTGTTGTGCAAGTGCCAGTGAGAGCTGCCTATCTAAGCCTCGGTATTAACAGCATATGGCTCCGGCAGATTCGCAACATCCTCATTGGCTTCATCGGTATTGCAAGCTCTGTCTGAGTCCCTCTCCAATTAAGGGAGCTACCATCTACTTGTCACCCTTTTTTTCTAATGCCTTTTCTCCTGGTCATCCCTTATTTGCTTGCCCTGCTTCTTTTGTTCTTCTTCTTGCTGTTCCCATGCTTGCTTACATTATATCCTCCCTTTCCTTTGAGATTTTTGTTTTAAAGTAAGAAGAGCCTCATCATCAATGTCAAGCCCAGCATGATGTAATCAATTATCCTAAAACCACAGCCATCTAGCCTTACCCTACATTTTTTAAAAACCCAGGTGTTCCCTAGAATTGTATATCTATACAGTGTTTAAATATGAATCACAGCAAGAATTCTTAAGGCAAGAATACCATTGAACCAAAAAATGTGATAACAAAAATGGGTCTTAGATGCTTCCTATGGCATTCCATTTTATAACCAAGCAAATCACAACTTGGAAAAGTTAAATGAGTTCCAAAGGTTATAAAACAAATAAGAGTGAAGAGGTCACTTAGGACCCAGATCTCAGGACTCCCATCCAGTGATTTTTTCGCTTCACAAATTTTTATGTGAAAATAGAAGCCATAGATCCTGTACAGTGACCCTTATGTATGAAAATATTTCTTATCCCAAATCATGCTTGAGTCCCTCTACTACTGAAACAAATACAACAAATACAGCTAATGAATCAGAGATGTTCTTTTGTTCTATTAAATGACCTTAAGGAAGTCACTCAACCCATTGGTTCTCAGTATTGTTTTTCCACACTGAGGGAGCTGGACACATACTACGATTGCTTTTAGCTCCAAAATTCAGCTTAACTTCTTTCACCAGAATACCTGTCATTTCTAGGTAAATAGTGTTCTCAGTCCTTTCTGCTAAAAGAGGTTAAGTAAATAAAAAGGAAAGATCAGGCTATGCTTTTGGCCTAGATTATAACTTTGTGACCAGGGATGAAGGAAGTTAATAGCAATAAGAAAGCTTCCAGGGTCTACCATTTACAATTTAAATACTTTACTTGGGAGGTTAAAAGTTCAAAGTTGAGTCACAGTCTGAGGTGGCTCTGCTCTTCCTTTTTAATTATCTGAGGTCAGGAAGTTAATAATACCAGAAATCCCCAGTGGAGACCTCTTGTGCTCTGTGTGAACTTTAAACCTGCTCATTTTTTTTTTAAGGGTAAAAAGTTCAGTAGAAACACAGTGGACTTTTCCTCTTAGCCTCCACCCATTCATCCCCCAAGGTCAAAAGTTGAACTGTAAAACAGAAACCCTTGTTCTCTGATCCACATTTAAACAGATCACTTATTAAAAGGTAAATGTTCCAAATGCAATCCAAAGTCCAAAGTGAATCTGCTCAATAAAAATAAAAATATTGTAATAAAATGAGTCTTTGATCTTTACCGCTGCCTTGGAATTGAACATCATAATTTATTTTCTTATTTTTTGAATCCCAGAGAAAGAGCAGTCATATAAACTCTTTCCTCACCTACCTATACCCTGAGATTAGCATATCTAGAAAAGATAAACTGAAGGCATTTTAAAATAGTCATATTAATAACCTTACATTAAGGCATTTTTACTTCAATTAATTCTACACCATATATGGTTGTTGGTTTCTTTGTTTTGCTCAAACCGAAGTTCAAGAACAACAAAATATAGTTTAAATCAGAGAGATGTAAAGTACTTTGTAATTAAAGAAGTGTTTGCTGAAAATGTTGGGGGATGCATAAAAAATAAAGAAATGGATGAATGAACCCAATGAACCTCGTGTGAATAAAGAATGGAACAAATCCGAGATCTTCAAAATGTTAAAGCTCAAACATGAAGCCAAGAGGACAGCTACAGAGCTTCAAACATCTACTTTATAATAATGACAAGACTAGCTTTCTTGAAATGATAATGGCAAACTTAAGAAGGATGGAAGAGCCATTGACAGAATATTAACCCAATCTAATCAGCTCACTTAGGAAAACACCTGAGACACCCTGATATGAAGCTGTTATTTCATGCAACTCCAAACTGTCCTCTTTTAGTAAAGTAAAGGACAAATGTGTCCTTTTTATTTTCAATGCATATCTATTGGGAATGCTTTCACCTAAAAAATAAAAGTCCTACCTGTAAATCCACATTTGTTTCAAAAACTTTTTAAGACATTATCTTTGTTATAATTTATCTATCCAAATGAGGATAATACCACCTGATTCTCACCTTAACAATTTCTATAAAAATTAATGAGAATACTTAACTACAGAAAAAAGTAAGAACCTTGAAATAAAGATTTCCAATAAACACATTCATAACTACTTTTCAGCCATGTTGGTTTTAACAATGTCAGTTAAGTTTAAATGACTTTGTGATTAATTTACACAATGAAAGCTAGAAGATATGGCTCTAAAGCAGTTGTGTCCTAGATCCATTTACACTGTGAGTAATATTCACAGCATCCTCTGGAGTCTTGAATGCAGCTGGATGACCCAGACCCAGGAGTGACACAGCCAGGAAGGAAGTGGGGTGAGCACACAGGGCTACTTCCTCTTAGTAGGACTCCCCACACAACAGCTGTAAGGAAGAGTGAAAATTCCTTATGAATTGAAGTGTGACTTCAAAGACTGAGAGAAAATTTGAGGGAAGTGATCATATTGATAAGGATGTTGACCAAAGGCAAGTCGCTGCATTTAGGAGGTTGTTCCAGGAAAACCAGGCATTAGGGGATTTAAACACTGCTAAAACGCTTAAGCTCGTATTACATTCATGAGAATAACTTCTTGTTTCAATTCATCTTGTGAATATTTTCCCATGAATATTTAATGTTCCTTCTTTTTTACTTTTAAGTCACTTCATTATATTTAAACTAATTGTTTCCAACCTTCTGTCTGACTGAATTCTCTCTTATTTTTTTTTCTTTTCCTACAAAACGCTTAAATTTATGACAGGCTATTATAAAAAAGACCATGCTGTGTTCTGGGGATATCTACTCTCAAAGTCCTCATAGGCTAGAAATAGGAGTAGATCTATATACAATTAACTATATACAACAATGTGGGGAGTAGACTAAAAATGCTATGGACCCTGGGTCTTTGACATGTTCTTTGATGCCTCTATGCCTTACACATTCTGATCCCTCTACCTGGAATAACCCTCTTGTCCTTTATCCCTGGGACCCTGTACTCTGCCTCAATACTTCTCTTCCTTCACACTTCACCTCCCTCTCCCTCCCTGAATGTGTCTCTTCCACAGCAACCTGTGCAAGGAGTAAAATTAGAGTAATTATCTCACCATATTGAAATATTTAGTTAATTTTCTGCCTCCAACAATAAGCTATGGTTGAATTGAGGGAGAGAACTCCCATGCAACTCCCTGTGAGATCCTTCTTTAGAAATACAGAATGAAACCTGACAGGAAAGGGATTTAGTGTGTATCTTAAGGGATGGCAAAAAGAAAGTTGAGACAACAGGGTGTATGACAGAATAGTCTCATGCAGTTCTGCCAGAATGCCACCAGGATAGCAGTTCTCAACTTTGGCTGTCACTTGCTATAACCTAGAAGCTTTAAAATATCCTCGATGTCTAGGTTTTAGCTCTAGAAATTTTGACTTAACAGGACTGGGATAGAGTGGGGTCATTAGGGCTTTTAATTGCTCTCAGATGATACTGGGGCTGATGAAAACAAGGATGAGAACCATTGCACAGGAAGATGCCACTAAATGAAAATAGGTGGTAAGAAGTCACTATTGGCATTGGGAGTCACAAGTGGATTGCAAATTTAAGGACCCCTTATTTTTCATAATTCTCTTGAGGAATAAGTTTACTCTCCCATATGAACTATTTTAATAACTGTAGTATCCTCATGATAAATCCAATATCTTGGCAAATTACCCCAGCCTATCTATGAAATGGCCTCATCTTTTTCTTCCTCTTCATTGATACCTTGTGTGCTTGAGTCATGTAAAACTGCTTACTATTGCCTAAGTGTGCCATGCAAACCCTTCCCCATACCTTTCTATGTGTCTGCTTCCAGGAATGTCCTATACTTTAAGATCCACCTCAGCCTTGTCCTTCTCTGAAAGACCTTTCCTCCTCCCACTGGTTTTATAAAGTATCCCTGTTCTGTGCTGCACACAACTTGGTTTACAGTTCAAGCTCAATCACAGCAGTTAACACATTGTCTTGATCTCTGTGTCTGTCACTCGCTATCTTTGTTCAGGCTAATATACCATAAACTGGGTAGCTTATAAACAGCAGAAATTTGTTTCTCATAGTTCTGGAGGCTGGGAAGTCCAAGATCAAGGCAGCAGCAGATTCCTTTTCTGGTGAAGGCCTGTTTTCTGTTCACAGATGGTAACTTCTCACTGTGTACTCATATGATGAAAGGGGAAAGGGGTTTCTCTAGGGTCTCTTTTATAAGGGCACTAGTCCCATTTATAACTCCACCTTCATGATCTAATCACTTCCTTCCAAGGCCCTACTTCCTAATACCATTACCTTGGAGGTTAGAATGTCAACATATGAATGAATTTGGGGAGGACGCAAATATTCAAACCATAGCACTTACATTGGATATTTTTTTTAGATTTCCAAGAGCAGAAAGTGTCTTTTTTCTGGACCTGCTTTCTCCAGTGTACACACAGTATATGACATATGATAGGTGTTAAGTGAATGGCTATTGAATAAATGATGGAAAGATAGATAGAGGGACAGGTAGAAAGATGATTATATAAATTAATTCCTTCATCTATTTAACTTTTATGGGGATTCTCATGAATACTGAGTAAAGGGAATAATAACTTTGAGCATCTTTCAGAAGATGGAAGCCAAGGAGTCTGAACCAATTATAAGCAACTAGGGGCTCTAGGCCAGGGCAGGTGGTCCCAGTGAAAAAGGATTACAGTCATGATTTCCTTGGTCATACTAGGTTTTCTAGATAAAGAAAGTGAAGTAAATCATTTTAGTGAAGTTGTGTCTCAAAAATGCTAACTTTCTAGATGTTTGCTTAGCTCTGAGACACATCCCTTTCCTTCTGTTTTTCCCTCCCCTCATAGTGGCCTTGGCTTCTTCTTCATAGAATCATAGTTAGTATGAAAACATTTTCTCATCGTTTCCCAATTCAGGTCCCAGCTAGTGTTTGAAAATGAATTATAGGTTCGCAGTTTGTAAGAGCTATTATAAAAAGAATTTTAAGCACCATCTCATCTTATCCCTCCATTGTACAGATTTGGAAGCATTTAAGAAGAGTTTGGTGGATGCATAGTCTGTGGCAGTTACCAGTGTAACTGGATGGTTCTGGGCCTTGTCAGCATAGAAGGACCAAGGAGATCCCACCAACGTTAACACCCAAGTCATCTAGGAAATTGGGCCCTTCTTAAAGTTTTCTCTATTTCCAAGAAGTCTCAGAAGGGAAGCTCTTGTGTGCTCTGAAAGAAGCCAGTTGATGTTCTTTGTCCCTGCCTCTTCCTTGAGGCCCTTCATTTACCACGTCCCTGGTCTGGATCCCTCTCCGAGAATAGTCCTCCTTGTGCTACCACCCTCTGTGGACAGCTCTAGAGCTCCAAGGCTGGTGCACAATAGTACTTTTATAGGTGGTAGGGGAGGTAGAAGAGTGGGAGAAAGGGATGGGAATTGGAGAAGGAAGGGTGTTGAAAAGCATAGGAGGGAAAAAATCCTTCTCCAGCTTTTGAGCCACACTTTGTTATTGGTGGGCCAGAGCACTATAACCTGGTGCTTTAGAATTTGGCTCTAAAATCAGGTCTGGATTCCAAACTTGTCCATGCTGCTTATTATCTCTTTGACTTTCAGCAATACACAAAACCTTCCTGAACCTGAATTTCTACTTTTTCCCTTATTTAATATGGTGGAAATGATAATTCTGTCCTCATAAAACTATTGTAAGGATTAAATGGAATACCGTATCATCATACCAGATGCTAAGCAGAGTGCCAGAAGTTGGTAAGCACTCAACAAATGGTATATAAATATTATTGTTTATCTTCCTTATTCTTCATTAACATAGCACCTCCATCTTCTGCTCCTAACCTCTCTCTGAACTGGGGCTTGATGGCAGAGCCTCAGGACAGCTGGGGGAAACTAACGTCTCCCCAACCTCCTTGTTTCTTACTCTGCCTTTCAGGCACCTGCATATAAAGCTTCTTTTTCCTCCTTTTCCCCACTCAAGACAGTTTGGTTACCAGTGGGTATAAAGAGTTCCTCACGTAGCCAAATGTTAATCTCATTAGAGGGTCAGCTAGGACATCCCAGCTGTTTTACTACTTCCAAAGTCAATCTGTACTTCTGAAATAATGGCAGTTTTAATTACCAATTTTCACTACAGGAAAAAACAAATACATGTTTTGGTAGCTAGATTTCCCCCAAAGGAGCTCTTTCCTTCTACACTAATAGAGTTCTAGCTAGACACATGGTCGACTGGAGACAGTATTTCCCACCTTCAACCATGCAGATGAGAACAATACCACAGAAGTGAGAAGAGCAAGAAGATAGAAGGAGCATGAAGCCAAAATAACTTTGTAATTATCTGCCTAATAGCTCCGATAGGTCTGAACTGTTTGAGCAACTATATTTAGACATCTGTATTCTCCCTTGTAGCCTAAAATACTAGGTGGTGTAGTTTCTAAACATCACAAAGAAAAAGTCTACAAGAATGATGTTTAGACATCAATACAAGCCCAAAATACAATGTTTAATTAAAATATTAATACAGGTGTGCACCACCATACTTGGCTATTTTTTTT
>CAUYPO010112185.1:0-12691 GCA_963574435.1 Cheirogaleus major
GCGTGGCTACGCAGCGCATCTGCACAACCCATGCATTTGTCGCAGAGCGGTAAAGAAGACAAGCAGCCCTTCTCATTTGCCCCATAAGAGCTCTACTGCTCAACATGAGAGATTGGGGCCAATGGTTCTAAAGGAAATAGAATCGCAAGAAATTCAGGATGGAATTCCAGGTTTGGAGAGTTAAGATGATGTTCCAGAAGAAGACGACTTAACTATATTTGAATAAATGTAGATTGTTGTACCATACTTTAAAAAATAACACATCCCCTGAAAATAAGCCCTAGGGTGTCTTCTTGAGGAAAAATAAATAATAAGACCCTGTCCTATTTTCAGGGAAACACAGTACATAAGTCATGACATGAAAAGACATCCATGATATTGATAAAATAAAGTTACAGAACTTTATGTAAAATATATGTGGATATATCTCTTTATATTTACAGGGTAAAAAGTCCAAAAAGCTAAATTTAACAAACTATCAACCACAGTTAATTTCAGCATGGTAACTAAATATTTTCAATATTACAGTATGCAGACTTTCACTTAATCCTTATTTTAAGCAGTATAGTGATTCACCCAAGATTAACTCTGTTCTACTTGTTATTTTTTTATTTCATTTTTATTTTTTTAATTTTTTTCCTTAAAACATTCCAAGATTTTAGACAATACTCGTTATGTTTTTAAAATAATGAGCCTATATAACAAATAGGAAATCAATTTGAAGTAATACTATTAAATATTTGTTTCTAAGTCATACTTAAAAAGTCCTAAAATTTAGTACATTCAAGAACCTTTTAACAACACTAAAAACATAATAAGTCACACTGTACTAAAAATGCTAAATTGTACAACACCATAAACTATGAGGATGACCTCTACAACATACAGGGACATTCAGAGTTCTTTGGTAAACAGGACAAGGCAGGTAGCAGGTTTTACTAAACATTCTTGCTGATCAGTTCCCTATAGTTACATCTTCCACACACTGGCCCTCCTTCCAGACAGCTTTTGTAGTGAAAAAATAATGTCCTTTCACCCACAGGAAAATTACACAGCCTCTCAAGAGTAGACAGAATACATGTCTCTCAGAATTCTAGGAGAGATGCAGCAGCAGCAACTTTACAGAAATTTTTAATTTATATGTCCAAGAAAGATTTTGCTTTTATTTTTTTCCTTCAACAGCTAGGAGGTTTGTGGGCTTTCAGGACAAGGACATAAAAACAGGATGAAAAGATTATGAACTTAGTAACACAAAATTCAAGAAGCAAAACGCAGGGGAACTTGACTTCAATAACATGGAAGATCAGTCAAGCAGAGTGTTACATCAAGTCACCTAGGACAAAAAGACCCACAGAAAGTAATTTCACAAATGTAAATATGCAGTTATTGTTTTGAAAAATTATGCATCAGAGCAGTTTTTCAATTTTTTGCTCATGCTGCTTACTCATTTTAATTTTTATGTATTCCACAAGCAAATGAAGAATTTGTCCAGTTTTACTTTCTATAGTTTATATTATTAAAATAATAGTTTGTTGAATTTTTTCACACTGCACACTCTCTCCTGGAGATTCTAATACAACTACAAATACAATACAAACATAGACTTAAAAGGACTCTGCCCCTGTCAATATATCCAAAGGGACATAACCAGGCCTGACCATACTCCTCCTTTTTTAAGAAAAAACATTATTCATAGTAAAAGCTAAGAGTACTGAAAATTTCTAAGCTAACAAATCTGTTTTTCTAAAGTGCAATTTAAGACTTTTCTAAACATTTTTCTAATTATTATATTTTTATTACATTTTTGAATAATTTTCCATTTTCTACCCTTCCTACATCAAAGTAATTAACTGAACAGTGTTATACCCTTAATAGAAATTTTCCATCTTTCGCCTTATTCCCTGAAGTAACTTAAGGTAAATGACAAAAATTAAAATCTTATGTACATTCAAAATAATATTAATAAATGAAGTCTATCTAGAATTAAAATAAAAACTTTTCCTTCAATCGACAAATCATATCCCAAAGATCTACACTACAGACTGCACTCCTCACCTCTAAGACTCATACTTCCTTTCTCATATTTTAATCATTTCACTCCCAAAGTTACCCAGAGGTCCCACTAGTATACAATTTCTAAGGTTTGCCCCTCTGTTTCTTCCACCTACAATCCCACACAGGCACACTCTCTTGTATTTTCAGGACATGTCTTTTAATGCTTCCCTAGTTATAGCAAGGAGGGAATAGTCAAAAAGAAAACAAACAAAAAAAGATTATGCTATTTTGAAGTTCTGCTTTGCAAAAACTGCTAAAATCCTCAGGGTGTCATCAAATATTTTTTGTTTAATGAGCCTAACTTTAAACACAGTTCTAAAATCAATGTAATGGTTCTCAGTATCTCTGACTTACTGCAAGTTTTTCAATTTAAATTTCATTGGCCAGGTGCAGTGGCTCACACCTGTAAACCCAGCACTTTGGAAGGCCAAGGCACGGGAGGCTCATTTGAGCTTGGAATTCAAGACCAGCATGGACAACATGGTGAGACCACGTCTCTATAAAAATAAATAAATAAATAAATAAATAGCCAAAGGTAGTGGTGTATGTCTGTAGTCCCAGCTACTCCAGAGGCAAAGGCAGGAGGATTGCTTGAGCCCTGGAGTTCGAGGCTGCAGGAAGGTATGATCACACCACTACAATCCAGCCTGGGTGAAAGAGGGAGACCTTGCCCCAATCAATCAATTTCATTACCACCATCACTACTGCCCTTAAAATTTAAAACACGTAAAACTGGGCTAGGTGTGGTAGCTCACACCTATAATCCCAGCACTTTGGGAGGCCAAGGTGGGAGGACTGCTTGAGACCAGTTCAAGACCAGCCTGGGAAACACAGCGAGACCCCATCCCTACAAAAAATTTATTTAAAAAATGACCTGGGCATGGTGGTGTACACTATAGTCTCAGGTACTTGGGAGGCTGAGATAGGAGGATGGCTTGAACCCAGAAGTTTGAGGTTGCAGTGAGCTATGATGATGCCATTGCACTCTACCCTACCCTGGGCAACAGAGCTAGACCCTGTCTCCAAAAAAAAAAACCTACGTGAAACTGTTAACTAAATATTGAATAATGCTTTTTATAACTAGTGTGTTTAGATAGTGCAAATTTAAGATCAACAGGCCAGTATAGTGAAGAGCATTCAAGATCACCTAAATTCCAGCTGCATTATCTCTCTTTCTAGTGTCCTTAGTTATTGCAGCCAGTCTAGACATTAAAGTTCATTTTATCAGCCTTTTGGCATAATTTTACAATTATATAATAATTGTGAAGCCACATGTGGTGGTGCCCACCTGTAGTCCCAGCTACTTGGGAGACAGAGGCAGCATAATCACTTAAGCCCTCGAGTTCCAGGCTGTAGTGTGCCATGATCACGCCTTTAACAGCCCTGCACTCCAGCCTAGCCAACACAAGACCCCATCTCTTGGCTGGGCATAGTGATTTATGCCTGTAATCCTAGCACTCTGGGAGGCTGAGGTGGGAGGATCGCTTGAGCTAAGGAGTTTGAGAACAGCCTCAGCAAGAGTGAGACCCTGTCTCTACTAAAAGTAGAAAGAAATTAGTCAGGCAACTAAAAACAGAAAAAACTAGCTGGGCGTAGTGGCACACACCTGTAGTCTCAGCTACTCAGGAGGCTGAGGCAGGAGGATCACTTGAGCCCAAGAGTTTGAGATCGCTGTGAGCTAAGCTGATGGCACGACACTACTCAGGGCAACAGAGTTGAGACTCTGTTTTTAAAAAAAAAAAAGAAAGAAAATCCTACTTTAACAGTGCTTCCGAAAACATGATAGCTCCACAATGCAGCTGCCATAATGAAATAAGCAGCAGATACTAGCCAGGCACAGTGGCTTGTAATCCCAGCTACTCGGGAAGTTGAGGCAGGATTGCTTGAGGCCATGAGTTCAAGAGCAGCCTGGGCAATATATGAGACCCCAACTGTAAAAAAAAATTTTTAAATAGCTAATGGTAGTGCATGCCTATAGCCCCAGCTGCTTAGGAGGCTGAGGCAGGAGAACTGCCTGAGCCCATGAGTTCATGACCAGCCTGGGTGACATAGTGAGACCCTGTCTCAAAAAACAAAAAAGGACTTACTGCCTGTATTTGTAAACACAGTAATTTCATTATTTCCTTGCTGAACCTCTGTTCCTAAAACACTTGACACTTTAATGCCTAAGAAATAAGTTTAAGCCTTACAACCCCTTTTCCTAGTCCTCCTGATCTTCTAAATATCGACACCATTTCTTAAGTTAGGTCAGTTACTTTTCATTTGTCAAAGCACTAATTTTTATGATCTCTATTCTGCAGTCTGAAATATTACAGATGTACCTTTGTCTAGTCCTCCTACTTTTACTTGTATCTCTCCCACAAGCAGAAAACTTTTGAACACTTAGATTATTTTAATCTCCTCACTGTTTATAAAACAACTCAAAAAGAGTAGAGTGTTTTCTAGATTTTGGCTACTAGAAAAAAGTTTTAGCGTCCCCATTCTCTTTCTAAAATTCATTTTCACTTAGGGCCAGACATGGTGGCTCACACCTGTAGTACTAGCACTTTGGAAGGCTGAAGGGGGAGGATTGCTTGAGGCCAGGAGTTTGAGGCTACAGTGAGTTATGATGATGCCACTGCACTCTAGCCTAGACAACAGAAGGAGACTGTCACTAAAAAAAAAAAAAAAAAAAATTCATTTTCACCTATACTGGGGCTTTACATATTTGCCACCATCAAATAAAAATACCAAACAACTAATACAATAGTCCCCTCACAAACTCACTCAGAACTCTTATTACTCAAACTATCCTTTCCATCTTTTAAATACTATTTTACACATTTAGGCCGGGCGCAGTGGCTCGTGCCTGTAATCCTAGCTACTCGGGAGGATGAGGCAGAAGGATCACTTGAGCTCAGGAGTCTGAGGTTGCTGTGAGCTAGGCTGAGGCCACGGCACTCTAGCCCGCGCAACAGAGTAAGAATCTGTCTCAAAAAAAAAAAAATACTATTTTACACATTTAATATTAGTGTCACTAAAGTTGGTATACAACCCCCCACACACACACACTGATAAATTTGACTGGCTTAAAAAAAAAAAAAAAGGAGAAAATATATACTATTTTACAAACTAGCTAGAGCATGAAATGAATAAATATACTAATTTATTATAGTAACAGCTAAGCAGTAGATGCAGATTAATTTTTCTTGTTTGTCATAACCTTCCAAATATTAAGCTATTTTATCCAAAGAGATCACAATTCAAAAAGCACTCTTAAGATTCTTGAGACTTGGCCGAGTGGTGGCTTACACCTGTAATCCTAGCACTCTGGGAGGCTGAGGTGGACGGATCGTTTGAGCTCAAGAGTTTGAGACCAGTCTGAGCAAAGGTGAGACCCCGTCTCTACTAAAAAAATAGAAAGAAATTAGCTGGACAACAAATAGTAATTATATATAAAAAAAAATTAGCTGGGCATGGTGGCATATGCCTGTAGTCCCAGCTACTCGGGAGGCTGAGGCAGGAGGATAGCTTGAGCCCAGGAGTATGAGGTTGCTGTGAGCTAGGCTGACCCCACGGCACTCTAGCCTAGGCAACAGAGCGAGACTCTGTCTCAAAAAAAAAAAAAAAAAATTCTTGAGACTTAAAATTAATTAACATAATTAGTTGGAGTCTGTTTACCTATAATTAAAATTTACCATGCTTCTCTTATTAACAGAAAGAGGTCTTGAGGTATCTACACCAAGTAGAAACTAAAACAGCCTTCTGTAGAGAAGCAACCTCTTCACCATCAAAAAAATTATTTCTAGTTTGTAATCTTTTAGAAACTACCAGCACAGTTACAATCATGAAAATATACTGTAAGTGTATTTTGAATAAATAAATAAAAATTACCATTTTTGCACTTTTTCACATTTCCAACTAAAACAGAAATACAAGCTGAAGATTCATCAACCCCCTAATGCATAAAGTTTACAAAATAAATGCACAAAGTTTACAAAACAAATGCACAAGATTGAATAAACAGTATGACTCAGATTTTGAGAAGTAAAAAAAAGACTAGATGGTAATATACCAAAATGTTAATATGTGCCAGATGAGGGGTGAAATATGCGATTTTTTATTTTCTTCTTTATACTTTTCTATAATGTTCCAAATTTCCCCCCAGGGATCATTACTTTTGTATTCAGAAAAATCTCATTTAAAAAGTAAATCATACGACATATAGTAAGGGTTTATGTAGAAGGGTTCTCCAAGTTGTCCAAGTATTACTGACATGATTCACCATTTAAGACGTGAACACCTCTCACTTCCCACTACTGAAATGCTGCTGTTTAATGCCCTATTACTTTTCTGCTGCACCCTCAACGATGGAATGAACTTCACTTTCTCCTAACGTTTCATCTCTACATACAAAACTGCTTTTAATTTTTTTTCTTAAAACATGGTGAAAGTTCTCACTAATCCTCAATATTCCATTTTTTAAAACCTACCGCTAAATTTCGTTATAACAAAATCAGGAAGAAAAAATTGATTTACCCACTAATTACAAGTTTGTTAGGCCATCATGACTTTAGCTAGAGAAAAGTGAAGGCCGAGTAAACTACACGTCCCACCATGCATTGCTGCCTTGTTCAGAGTAGGTCTCTACGGAAACAGAAAAAAAAATTCTACAAGTCCCACCTGTTACTTCGTTTCTAAACATCTCCTGCACTTTCAGCTCCAACAGCAAACAAAAACAAAAGCCTCGTGATCTCACGTCGGCACCGGGAGCCAGATAAGCAAGGGGCCCAGGGTCAGAAGGCATGGCTGCTGTAGCGGGTAAATTCTATCAAGCTCCAGCGCTCCCCTGTTCTTTCCGGGGCTGGATGCAGGCACAAGCCTTCTCCTATCTGCATCCAATGGGGGCTCTCCAGCCCCACAAGGGAAGAGAACCGGTTACAGAGCAAGCATAACAGACCCGGTGCCGGGGAGGGGGCTACCTCAGAGTGGGAGTGAGAGCGACGTGACCCCGAAAGACAGCCTCAAAACACCAAGAGGACTCGTCGCAGACGCTGAGAGAAGCCACAGCCCGGCGGCGATCACCTTCCGCCGGGCGCCTCCATTCCCACAGAGATCTCGACCCCGACACTAACCGCCGCCCTCTCCGCGCGGTTTTGTACCCCCTAAGCCGGGTCCCTGGACCAGTCACCTCCCTTCACCGTGCGACTGGCGGCGGCAAGAAAACGAAATCCTCCCGGCCTTCCCCTTCGCTCCCTCCCCCTTACCGTCTTGGCGGCCTCCGCCCAGGTCCTGCCCTTCTTCCTACGTCCCTTTTCCCTCATGTCGGGTCTTGAACTGACTGGGAGGCTCCCGTGTCCGGGCTCCGGCCGCCCTCCCTGCCTGCTCTGCCCTGCGCTGCTTTTCCCGCGGTGCTGGGAAAGGTGGGAGAAAGGGGAAGTCAGGCCGGAGGAGCACCCAAGCAGAGGAAGCGGCGGGGGTGGTGCGCGGGGGGGGGGTCTATGGGGCGGCCGGTCCTCCTGCTGCCGTTGCCACTGCTACCGCCGCTGCCATATTGGGTTCTTACTGTACAGGCTGCCGCTATGGTCATGTGACCGCTCCCGCGCGGCCGTCACTACTGTACGCAGCCGGCCGCGCGAACGAGCGCGCGCGCGCCCCCGCCTCCCGAGCACGGCTGCTGAGAGAGCGAGCCGGCGGTCTGCGGCTCCTCGCCACGCCTCCTCCCTTCCGGTCTCCGCCTCTCCGCAGGAGCATGCGCGCCAGGGAGGACCGACCTCAGCCTGCGTCGGACGCCGGGTGTACTCGCCCTCAGCGAAAATCCGCCTGCGGAAGCGGAACTTGACCCATCCAGGCAGGCAAATTGTGTGTATCCTGACCGCGTGTGAGGGGCCGTGGTGGCTGTAGAGAACCGGAACAGCGGCCTCTTCCCTCAAGGGGTGACACTGCCAACTATCACTTTGATTAAGTCTCGTACTTGTGTTTTCTCTTTTGTTTATGTTTATTGCTACAAAGGTTATCTTTTTGAAGATTTGCAACAATTCTCCTCTAGTTTGCCCCATTCAATAGATGAGGCAACTGAGATTGAGCGACTTGCCAAATATGAGTCTGGGATGTGGAGAAACCAAAAATCAAATTGCCAGCTCAGATTCCTTTCTGTCGCCCTAGAATGCATCAAACTTAGATGACTTTTTTTACAATTGTAATTTTTTATTGTAAAATAAATATGCAACTTGGAATGGATTTGAGACAAATAGTGCCATAAGCATATTTTCTGTAAGTGGCTAAACAAAGTTTAAAAATCAAGTAACAATAAAAGAAAATGTTTCTGGCACAGGACCGGCAATACAAAAAAATAGTGTACTGGGACCTGGTTAATACACCGTTTTGCAATAGTGCAACTTTTAAGTACATATTGTTGACTGTTCATAGTCCAGGCAGAGTTACAACTCCATACTTCAACAATAACATGCTGACAGTTCCTAAAGAAAACTACCTTAAAAAAAGGCATAACCCAGATGTTCCCTCATTTGACCAACTCCAAGTTTAGATGTGCAGAAGGGCTTAGACATATCCAGGGTAAGCCACATGCAACATGTTACTTATTGACCAATTTTCTAAAATAAGGTTTCAGGACAATGACAGGTAAGGGAAGAAAACTTGGAGGAATGAAGTCCTAATTACTATACATGTATATTTTTCTGACAGTAGGGAGAAACCTTTCACAGATAAGTTACAAAGAAAAGGCAAATAATTTCGTACAAGAAATTTAACACATTTGCTGCCACTGGATATAGAAGTAAAAAGGAAAAAAAAAAGAAATTTAACACATTCTGTACAATGTCTTCATTTTGCTGTCATTTGTACAAACTCGTCATAGTTTACTTGACTATCACCATCAATATCTGCTTCTCTGATCATTTCATCACCCTCTTCATCTGTTAACTTCTCTCCAAGGCCTGTCATCACAAGCAAAACTCTGCTGCACTAATATAACCATTGCCATCCTTATCAAACACATGGAATGCTTCTCTAATTTCTTCTTCACTGTCTGTGTCTTTCATTTTTCTTGCCATTATGGTCAAAAATTCAGGGAAGTCAATTGTGCTGTTACCATCAGCATCTATTTCATTAATCATGTCCTGAAATTCTGTTTCTGTGGTACTCTGCTCAAGAGACCTCATTACAGTTCCAAGTTCCTTTACTGTTATAATTCCATCACTATCCTTGTCAAATAGTGAAAAAGCTTGTTTGAATTCTGCAATCTGCTCTTCAGTCAGTTGATCAGCCATGGTGCAAGCACTACCGGTTTCTGAGACACGGCAACACAACCACTCAGCTGGCTCACTCCACTGGGACTAATTCTACATGACTTTTTTTTTTAAGGCCACCAGTAACTACATTCACGCTTTTACATGTGAATTATTTCATCAAGGAAAAATGGTGTTCTTTTGGTTTTTTGGGGGGGGGTTTGTTTTGTTTTGTTTTGTTTTGTTTTTGAGACAGGGTCTCACTCTGTTGCCTGGGTAGAGTGCTGTGGCATCAGCCTAGCTCACAGCAACCTCAAACTCCTGGACTCAAGGTATCCTCCTGCCTCAGCCTACCAAGTAGCTGGGACTACAGGTGCGTGCTACCATGCCTGATTCATTTTTCTATTTTTAGTAGAGACGGGTTCTCACTCTTGCTGAGGCTGGTCTTGAACTCCTGACCTCAAGCAATCCTTCTACTTCAGCCTCCCAGAGTGCTGTGATTACAGGTGTGAGCCACTGTGCCTGGCCTGGTATCCTTTTTATTTCTGTGAGTCCAGTCCTTGGCACAGGGCCTGCACTTATCAGGTGCCCAATAAATATTTGCTGAATGATTCAACTACGTCTGTCATCAGAAACCATCACTTGTAGTGTCCATAGCAGCCTTCTGAAAGATCCAGAATGTGACATCTTCCATTGTATTATCTATGTCTTTATACTCTGTAAAGTAAAAAGAATGTAGTAACGCCTGCTGATCTCCTAAATCCACCTGCTTCCAGAGGCTTCTTCCAAACCACTGTATTCTAAAATATGAGGATTGGGCTGCCTATTGGGAGGAAAGACAGGTGAGGGCAGTACTTAACTTGGAGTCTATGGATAGGTTCCAGAAGTTCATGGATCCCATAAAATTATGGATGATATTTTGTGTATTATATGTGAGTGTTTTGAGAAGTTTCATAACTTTTCCTCAATTTTTCAAAAGGAGTGTGTTATGTAAAAAAAAAGGTAGGGAGTATGAGAGGCCATCTAGATACTTTCCCATCAGTCATGGATCAAATAGCCCCATTTCAGCAAGTGATATGGATATATTTTCCCAAATTTCTTTACTAACTCATAGCACTATCCATCACACTGGTGATATGTACTACCTCCCCCCAAAGCCTATGCCTATACTCAGTTTAAGAAGCCCTTCTCCATCCCCAGCTAGTGACTGGGGCTTACCTGTTGCTTGGACCTGGAGCTCTACTGCAACTTGTTTTCAGACCCTACTAGGCCAGATACTCCTAACTGTCCTTACATTGCATTTCTAGAGCTCCATCCCCAGATTATAGTTTTAAGGGTAGGGACTGTGATATTGCAGTTCCTATCTTTTAATCTTCCATAGATCTAGATCATTTATTATAATAAAATTATGCTTCCCCAGAGAGTATTTTTGTCCCAACGTGTATTCATTCAATCTGTTACACCTATTTGCATCTCTCTCATCATCCCCACCCTAGTTCTAGATTTCCTTAAATATTCTGTTTCCACTCTCACCCTACTCAGGCCCACCCTTCAAAGGATGCCAGATATATCTTCTTAAAACTCCACCACCTAATAAGAGATCCTCTATAGTTCTTTGTTTTTTCTTTTTTATTCTCCACTCACCCACCGACCTATAGTTCTTGATTGAGTCAAAATTTCTTAGCTTTACAGATGCAGTTTCTATAATCAACTTAGCCTTTGACTTAGCTCTGATTACTTCCATCAGCATTTGCCACTCCCCTGCAGACCCCTATCTCTACTTTTGCCTCCTAATTTAGCTAGCAACATTGCTTCATACATCATGTAAAAATAGTGGCTACCAGTTGCAGTCTCATCTTGCCTTCCTTCCACCCCTAGATTTACCCATAAACTTGCCAATCCTAACCTTCTCCTCCTCCTCCTCACCATAGGCTAATCCCTCTTTCAATATACTGCGTACTGTATAGAGGATTCTATCCCTTCTCATCTTCTTTGGAATATTGCTCCATAAACTATCCCTGTTTTTCCTGTTATTTTCTAGTTCTAATTCCCCTCCACCCCCTTCAATAAGCATATTCAAGACTCTTGCAGCTTAATTAAAGTTTCTTTACCCTACCATGCTACCCTATCAAATTATTTTTCCCTTTTTGCCTTGCTTGTAAATGTCTTAAAAGTGAGACCTACACTCATCATCATCACTTCCACAATTTCCACCCACTCCTCTGCCCTTCTAAGTGTAACAATACTTTCCTTCACATTAAGAAATAGAGGTCTGGGAATTGCATCCAGTCCCTCTCCCCCACTGTAAGACCCTCTTGCAGTGGTCATTAAAGAAAGAAATAGAGGTCTGAGCTCTTCCCTTTTGAGGCTATCACTGAAATGGCAGTGGCCAAAATGAAGTTCAATCCCTTTGTGACTTCTGATCAAAACAAGAATTGCAAAAGGCATTTCAATGCACCTTCTCACATTCACAGGAAGATTTTATCTTCCCCTCTTTCCAAAGAGCTGAGACAGAAGTACAATGTTTGATCCATGCCCATGTAAAAGGATGATGGAGTTCAGGTTGTGCAAGGACATTGTAAAAGTCAGCAAACTGGCAAAGTAGTCCAGCTCTACAGAAAGAACTATGTCATCTACAGTGAACAGGTGTGGCAAGAGAAGGCTAATGGCACGACTGTCCATGTGGGCATTCACCATAGCAAAGTGGTTCTCACTAGGCTAAAACTGAACTAAGACCATAAAAAGATCCTTGAATGGAAAGCCAAATAAAGGTCAAATATAAGGAAGAAGCAATTCGTAAGATGAAGGAATAAATTTATATACGATTTTCATTAAAAACAGCTAAAATGATTCTGGTAGACCAAGGCAAGAGGATCACTTGAGACCAGGTAACAGAGGGAATGGCCTGAAAAAAACATCAAAAATATTTTTTGTCTCTTTAACACATCCTGCACTCCTTTTTGAGAAGGAAAGCCTGCATCCCTGCCTCAGGCCAGTGGTTGGGAGGGGCAGGGTAAGTCATTTGTTATTTGTGCAACAGAAGCTGGCCTAGCCTGGACCTGATGAAGGGAGGTCCAGGGTAAGGAGAGGGGTCGATCAGAATCGTCGACTATAGTTGAATAGTAATTGCCTAGAGCTGAAAACCCAACCTTTAAAAGCTCTGTATTTCTGCTTATTATGAGGACAATGGCATTTTATTTTTTTTTATTTCAGCATATTATGGGGGTACAGATATTATGGTTATGTATATTCCCCACGCCCCCCTCCCCCCTCGAGGCAGAGCCTCAAGCGTGACCACACCCCATACGTTGCACATCTTACTCATTATGTAACAATATCTTTTTATCCTTGTATTTCCACAAATAGTACTACCCAGTGATCAACACAGCCTGAAGCACCGTGAAACCAAA